>JAOANK020852373.1:0-10101 GCA_026257165.2 Telfairia occidentalis | reverse complement strand
TTTATATACTCAACCTTTTATGTTTACATTTTTCAGGTAATGGCAGTAACGGTCGTGGTGGATGATGAGGAAGGGTTGCTATGTGTCATGGCCATAGTTACTATATTTATGCATTAGTGTTGGGATTCATTTATTTGAAGATTCAATTTGAAATGAATGCCCTAGATAGTTACTTCTTGTTTTTTGTGTTTTCTTGGGATCCCAATTCAATTTTTGTTGAAAACTCCCCTTAAATTTTAAAAGCATGCATGTAGTAGCGGTCCTAAGGTTAAGTTAAGTCGGGTTGTTACAGAGGCCATGGTCACGCATTTCAGTCTTCTGCATGTCCACACTAGTGGTCTCATCGTTTAACTTGTTGTCGAAACTAAGTGTCGCACTTTGGAACAATGTTTAGTTTTCCTTTTTCAATTGCTTTAAATTTTGGATCCCAACATTGTTTTAATTAAACTTTTGGAACTCAGTTATTTCATATTTATGAGCGTTAGTTGAAATAAACATCGGACTTGCTTCAAATTCTTTATATAAAAGCATGCATGCAAATAGCGACCTAGGTAGTCTGAGTCTAGAAGTCGGGTCATTACATAATTCATCATAAGTAGGAGATTTGTGATCTACCTCATTTTTATCGGAATCGTTATCCGAATGAGCCATCAAGCATAAGATGGATTCAATACATTTTTCTTTTTATATTTCATAAAATTTTTCTTGATTTTTAGAATTATAATTCTCCTTCACATCAAATAAAATATTAGTAGTACAAGGAGAATTTTCTACATTATCCATATTATCAAGAAAATTCCAAATATCATAACCATAATCAAAATGTAAAATTTTATCACATATGTTTCTATCTAATGCACAATATATGTTATTTATGATTTGGGTATTAAAAGTGAGCAATTCATCATTCAATATCAAATTTGATAAATCATTTTCAAAATCATACAAAACATAAAAGTCCATAAAAAGGAAAGATGTTTTCATTCTATTTTTCAAAATAGCATACTTTCTACCATCAAATAATGACAGTCTATCAATAGAATGACTTTCAACAAAATTTAAAATTGTCATAACTCTAGCACTTAAGCTTATCTAGAAAAATAAATTTCAAGCAGAGCAACCTCGCTCTAATACCAATTGTTGGAGTGAAAAACTCAAACAATGGTATCAAACAAAATAACTTTTCAAAAAAATTTCAATAAAAAAAAGAGAAATCTCACTCTGATACCAATTGTTGGATCGATATGGCAACCCTAAAACGGAGTGAATAGGGTTTAATTAAAACTATATAAACTTTTTCCTAAGTGGGTTCAATTTAAAAAATTAATACACCTTTTAAGAGCAATTAATAAGAACCCTAATTAATTATAAAAATAATATTGATAAAAGATATGGCAAAATAGACGCTATCAATATTCTACAAACAATTAATAAAAATTTAAAGCATGCAATAGATTTCTAAATTAATTGCAAAAATAAGTACGAGAGTTAGGGAAAGTGACACCATAATTTTATAGTGGTTCGGTCAAACTCGACCTACTCCACTCTCCAAGCACCTCTTGGAAATTTGAATAAAAACTCACAACTCTTTCCACGGCTTAGAAACCAATTGTTATAACGTTCCTTTTTCAGGAACAAGAACAAACTCGATTCTTTCCATGGTTTAGGATCAAACCGTTACAATGCTCTCTTTATGGGTTCAAGAGCAACCATTACAAGGTATGAAAATTGAAGAACACACTCAATAAACTCTCTAAATAGAGTAGACTTACAAATTTAGCTCACAAGAATTTCTCAATCCTCACAACAATAAATCTCTCGTAAGAATAAGATGAAAATAAAAAATTGAGGGCTTTGGACAGAAAGGAACGATGAAGATTTTTTGTTTTGGAAAAATTGAGAAGAATAAAATTGCTAGGTTAATTTTGGAGAAGAAGATTGTATTAAGAAGAGAGGGAAATTTGGAGTAAAATCAAACTTAAAATTAGATTTAATTTGGACCATGTGATTTGGGTAAAAGAAAATCAAGAGTGGTCATTTAATGGTAAAAGATGGTAACAAAAATTATTTTAAAACAATTAAAATAAGGCCTCCAACAGTAAAAAAAACATACACGCACGCAGAAGAGAGAGAGAAGACCACACACCTAAATTTGAAGTCTGCTTAGAGGCGCATGGCCTGCACGCGCAACTACGCACGTTTAGTTGCACTGTAAAAGAAAGTTTCTTTTTTTTTTCCTTTTTTTAAACCCAAAGTAAGTGTTTCAAATATAATATATATTATAAAATAAGTTCTGCCACATGTTGCTTCCCTAATGGCCAAAATAAAATAATATTAAATAATATTAAAAAAAAACTTATCGTTTGAAAGTTCCACTTTTTTTTTTAATTTAAAACAATCCTGGCCATGTGTTAGCTTGTGGTTCATCCGCGTCATCTCATACAAGCGCTAGTGTTGACTCCTGATTGGTCTGTATTGCTGATTTAACCGTCACGTTATCCGTCTAGTATTTTTGTTAAATTTATTTTGGTCATAACTTTTTCATTTGAGTTCTAATTTGGGTGATTCAAAAGGCATTAAAATTGTTGTTTCGAGCTCTATGCAATAGACTATTCAAATACTAAATTTCAATAAATACAATTAGGCTTATTGTTTTCAAAATATTGATGAATGAATTAATTAAAATTAATTAATTTGAAATTAATTCCCACAAAGCCAATACTTTACAAACTACGGATTTGCATGAGCATATTTGTACTTTTTGAGCTCACAAATTGGAGTGGGTTGTTCTGTTACCAAAATTTTAAGGTCTGAATGGAACTAATCTTGCTTTCTTATAGATTATTGCTTAATCTACTAATATGATGCATGTTTGAAAGCAATGTTGCAGATAAAGTGTGTGTGTGATGTAAATTCTTTGGTATGGATAGTAGGTATTATTTTCCAAATGTTATTTTTTCAATGATAACTCTTTACAAGCCTTATTTGATCGGCTACGTATGAGACCTCATGTTGTATTTTATATTGATTCAAAAGTTTGATTGTAACATGTGCATATTTGTATTTCATGTTGTATTACAATAACATTTTAAATAATTTGTTACTATATAAAATTCTATAAAAACGATTACATACCACTTGAAAATAGTACAAATGTAAACAAAAAAAGAAATAAAAAATGCTATTAAAAGTCACCTACTATAATGTCATATGTTTTTATTACATTCTTTTTTATTGCTATTAAAGATCAATCATAGTGGTTTTTGCTAATACTATGAAAAGTTTCCATAACATTAAAATTACGCATTCGAAAATGAACTTTTTATATCTATTTTTATAGCATTGAAAAAACACTATGAAAAGTGAGGGACTTTCAATAACATTTACTACCACAGCGTGTCTAAAAATGCTATGATATATTTTTTATAGCATTTTTTCAATGCTATTAAAGACCAATCATAGCATTTTTTATGCTAAAGCTATGAAAAGTTTCTATAGCATTAAAATTAGGCAATCGAAAATGAAATTTTTATAGCGTTGAAAAAATGCTATGAAAAGTAAGAGACTTTCAACAACATTGCCTACGACACCATTTCAAAAACTCTATCAAAGACCAATCATAACATTTTTCTAACCTTATCATATGTGATATTTGTTATTGTGATTTTGTTGTGGTGTACAACGAACAGTTAAGTACCTCACAATACTATGTCTTGTCCAGAGTTCATTAAACTGTTGGTTCATAAATTCCAAACCTCTATCAGTCCTGATTTTCTTAACTTATTTCCTTGTTCGGTTTTGGACTAAAGTTAGCTAGTCCTTAAACTTCATACAGCCTCACTCTTTTGCTTTGAGAAGAAAATCCACACTTTTATGCTATAGTCATCTACAATAGACGAAAAGTACCTTGCTACAGGCCCCCAAAGATCTAGGTGAATATACTCTAGTTTGTCCTTTGTTCAATGCATCCCTTTTGCAAACTTTACCCTTGTTATTTTGCCATAGATATAGTGCTCGCAGACAGAGAGATCATATACTTTCTTTAGTTGTAAGATCTCTTATTTACTCATTTCAGTCAAGCCCCTCTTACCAATGTGTCGCATTCAGTTATGCCATAGCTTTGTCTCTCTAATACTTTTATCAGCTTCAGTAGACGCAACTAAAAGCATTCTAGACATTGTCTCTCTACTTAGTACATACAACCCATTTGTCAAGTTCCTTTTTAATTTCAACAAGAATCTTTTATAAATTTTCACTTCACCATTGGCTATCTTACTAATGTATCCGAATTTGTCTAAGGTTGTCAATGATATAAGGTTCGTTTTCAATGCATGAACATGTCTCACATTTATTAGAACTTTCACCAAATTATCATGAAGTTTCAGCCTTATAGTCGCAACCCCTTTGATTTCACAAACTTGGTGGTTTCCAAGGTAGACTTTTCCAGCTTGTATCTCATTAAACTCAGTGAAATGTTCCTTCGTTGGTGTCATGTGAGAAGTACACCTTAAGTCTAATATCCAATCTTCTGACCAATCACTCTCTGAAACCAACAAAACCTTAACTAATTCATATCCATCCAATACGTTTATTGAACTTTCTTTGTCAATTGAGGGAAATTTCTCTTAAAATGCCCTTCCTTTCGACAATGATAACATTTCTTCCCTTTGACTATTGACATTGACTAAGATTTCAATCTCTGCTTGTTCTAACTTTTCTTTTCTATTCTGCCCCTCATGATTAATGCCTCATTGTCTTTCCTTTCCAACTTAAGCTCAAGTTCCTTTTATTTAAGAGCATTAAGTACTATTTTCTTATCTAAACTGTCTCCGACATATTTAGTGGTTGTCTTGAGCTCCTTGTATATTTCAAGCAGTGAGTTTAATAGTATTACAACTTGGTTTTCTTTAGACATTTCCTCTCCAGTGTTTGCTAACTGGATTGTAATTCTATTAAATTCATCTAAATTTGTATCCAAGGCCTTTGTAGGATCAATTCTAAATTTGATTTTTTTTTCAGATAGATCTTATTGCCAACGATTTAACCTAGTATAGTTTCTCAAGTTTGGCCCAAACCTTCGATGCAATGTCCTCCTCGTCAATGGGTCTTAGCGTATTGTCAGACAGATACTATATAATTATGCTATAGGCTATTTCAAGCATCTCCTCTATTTCTTCCTTAGTCATATCAGATCGTAAGTTCTTTGTATCGTTAATGGCTTTTGCAACCTTTTGTTGCACAAGAAGAGCTCTCATTTTCTTCCTTCATAAGCTAAGATCCTCCTTACCATCAAATTTCTCTCTAGTTCACTACTACAATTTTGGCCATTATTGACATGAGGCTTTTTTGCATAGTTGACGTTTGTAGAAAAAAATGTCAATAAAACATTAATTTTAACCTTAAAATAAATTATTTAAAAAAAATACATATATTGACGGCTAATAAATGTCATTGTATGTTTACCTTAAAGTTGATGTGACAAAACCATCAACAATTAAACTTTTATTGATGGTAGTTTTAGATTTTTCCGTTTATTTTGAGAATTTTCATATTTTTGACATAGTTGATGTTTTTTAGCCGTCAACAATATAGCTTTTATTGATGGTAAATGTAATAGCCCAACTTCAAGACATAGATTACCTAGGGCTACTATTAGCATACATGCTCGACATAAAAGATTTCAAAGTAACTCATCTAAAAAATAGTCTTTGTTAAATAAGGAAATAAATAGAATCAGTAACTTCAAACGTAATAGAACATAATGGGATCTCTATTTTTTAAAATAAAATAACGAGAACAAAAGGGTATAGGTAAATAGTAAAATGCAAGCTCGATCTTCAGTTTGAAGACTAAAAACTTAAGACAATGGAATCTAACTAAATGCAGAAGTCAAAAACTTGTGTCTATGCCCTATAGCAACTCGATCCCCTAACATCCACCTTGGTAGGGCTTCTCCTTACCCCCCGAAAAAAAGAAAGGAATAGGTTGAGTATAAAATATACCCAGTAAGTAACTTCGACCCTAGGGTCAAACATGCAAACACACACAACCATATGACTAATGTAACACTCTCATAGGGGGTATACCATCTCGAGGCACCTCAAACAAGCACACAACAACACAAAGTAGAGAATGTATCTCATGGAGGTTCTTAATTCAGCACTAAGCAGAGATATATAATCCCACAGAGAAACCTCAGAGCACATAGCAGGACAAAGTGGAGAATACATCTTATGGAGGTCCTCAAACATAGCACTAAGTATAGATGGTATAACTCCTAACATATGAACATGCAATGCAAACCATACTATACAAAGGTCCCACACACTTATAACATAATTTGAAGCCTCAACGTATCCAACCTGCAATATTTCAATAATGCCTTTGGCATCTATAAACCACATAGAACTGACTCTCAAGGCATATACACAACATGCTCATCACGCTAACACATCATCATGTTTAATTCACAAACTACATGAAATAAGCATAATCAACACGTACATCAAACGAGTCATACAATCTTTCGACCTAGCTCAATGGTTTATCCTTGAGCGAAGTCACTTACCTCGATGCCTAAGAAGAAAACAGTACGTAACTCCAAGGAAAATAGATATTAGATTCCTTAAGCAACCTAGGTCCAAAATACCAAAACTACTCTTATTATTTCCTAAATTCCAAATAATCACTAATTAAAAAGGAAAGTCAGGGTTTTTGAGGGGCAAACGACACTGGGAAGATATTACCCTTTTTGGACCAACCGTAGCCCACCGCCACCGTCGTCCGGTGAGTGTCTCCCACGTGCCGCCTCAAATTGGTGAACAAGGACCAGTTTCAAAATCTACTCACCGCGAGTGTCTCCAACACGCCGCCTCAAATCGATCAACGCCGTCAGAATCAGCCCAACAGATTGCTCACACGTCGCCATGTGTAGCAACAAGTCTTGGTGCATATGGTACACACGCTGCCGTCTACGCCGCTTTTCGCAGCGTTTGCTGCCTCACTACCGCTCCGATCGCCATTTATGATTCCACTAACATGTAGATCTCGACCTCATGGTGGTTTTCGACTCTTCGTTTTGCCAAAAAAGCCTCCTTAAGGACCTAGAAAATAAGAAAAATGTGGTTAAATCGAAAAAAACTAGGGAAAACATGAAGTTCAAGAACTCTGATGCTTTACCTGTCGTGGTTCGGATATGAAGAGGTGATAAGGATGCCTTCATCAAAAGTTGAACCCAAACGGAGCTTGGGAAGTAGGGGAATTTGAGGAAAAGAGAGAAAAATACCCTTGTCGGCCACCCACCGTTGTTGCTGCTGGAAGAGGCGTAACGTGAGGGAGAAACTTGTGTGGGTGAGTGGATGAAATCTTTTGGGGAAGAGAGGTGGTTGGCATGAGAGTGAGGGAAAAAGAGAGGAAATTGAGATAGACTCTTTCTTTCTGGGATTAGAAAGAGAGTTTGGTGGCTAGGGTCCCTAATGATACATTTATAGGATTCACCTTAACCCCCAACCCTAGCCCTAAGTCCTCTAATTTACAAGAATTGGTCTAGCTTTTTTTTTTTTTCGATGACTCCCTGTGCAAACAATCCTCAGGGATTGTAGGGGTTGGGTTAGCTCTACCATGACCCCTACCCATACCTCGCCAACTAGTTCTTCTTTCACGGGAAGGCATGATCTAAAAACTAAACCCAAATCAGCCTATCCATGACATAAGTATCATACAATTCTTAAAACAAGGCACATGCAATCCTAGCACAATTTCTTAAAACAGATCTAGTTTTAAACTTAAGTTAGAAGCTTACTTGGTGGTGATGAGAGGGTTGCAACATAGCCATGGTAACACAATAGTGCTTACGATGTAAGTAGTCTATAGAATCGTAATAGGCATTGATACCAACTATAACAACGGGCTACTACTAGCATGCATGCTCGACACAAAAGATTTCAAAGTTACCATCTCAAAAACAATCTTTATTAAATAAAAAAAAAAAATAGAATCAGTAAGTTCAAACCTAATAGAACATAATAGGATTCTAATTTTTTAAAATAAAATAATGAGAATAAAATGGTATAGGTAAATAGTAAAATGCAAGCTTAATCATCAGCTCGAAGACTAAAACTCCAGACAATGGAATCTAACTAAATGCATAATTCTAAAACTTGTGTCCATGGCCTGTAGCAACTTGCACCCCCATCGGCCACCTCCTTAGGACTTTTGCTTACCTCAAAAAAAGGAAAAAAATAGGTTGAGTATAAAATATACCCAATAAGTAACTCCGACCCTAGGATCGGACATGAAAACACACACAACCATATGACTAAGGTGGGACTCTCACATGGGGTATACCATCTCGAGGCATCTCAAACAAGCACACAGCTGCACAAAGCAGGGCATGTATCACATGGAGGTTCTCATACCGTACTAAGCAAAGATATATAATCCCATAGAGAAACCTCAGAGCACACAGCAGCACAAAGCGGAGAATACATCTCATGGAGGTTCTCAAACAGAGCATTAAGTAGAGATGGTATAGCTCCTGACATATGAACATGCAATGCAAGCCATACTGTACAAAGGTCCCACACACTTAAAACATAATCCGAAGCCTCAACGGATCCGACGTACAATATTCCAATAATGCCTCTAGCATCCATAAACCACAAAGAACCGACACTCACGACATATAACATCCACATAATAGGCATATATACAACATGCTCATCATGCTAACACATCATCATGCTTAATTCACAAACTACATCAAACGAGTCATACAATCGTTTGACCTAGCCCAATGGTTTATCGAGGAGGGAAGTAACTTACCTTGATTCTTGAGAAGAAAATAGTAAGTAACTCCAAGGAAAACCAGTATTTGATTCCTTAATCAACCTAGGTCCAAAATACCAAAACTACTGTTATTATTTCCTAACTTCTAAATAATCACTAATTAAAAAGGAGAGTTAGGGTTTTCGAGGGGCAAACGACACTAGAAAGACATTGACCTTTCTAGACTAGCTGTAGCCCACGCGTCGCCGCCACGCGTTGCCTTAGATTACTGAACAAGGTTTAGTTTCATATTCTACTCACTGTGAGGTGTTCAACGCTGCTGAAATCAGACCCAACAGAGCACCCACGCACCACCACGCGCAAGAAGTCTTGACGCGTGAGGTACATGCACCACCGTCTCTGATGCTTTCTACCGCGTGTGTCACTCACTGCCGCTCTGATAGCAATTTTGATTCCACCAATGTGTAGATCTCGAACTCGTGGTGGTTCTCGGCCCTTTGTTTTGCCAAAAATGCCTCCTTAAGGATCGAGAAAAGAGGGAAAACATGGTTAAATAGAGAAAAACGCGAAAAAACATGAAATCTGAGAACTCCAATGCCTTATCTGTTCTGGTTGGGATATGAAGAGGTGATAAGAAAGTCGTCCTCAAAATTTGAACCCAGACGAAGTGAGGGAAGAAGAAGAATTTGAGGAAAAGGGAGAAAAACACCCTTGCCGGCCACCCACCGTCGCCGCTCTTGTTGCCGTCATTGGCTACGGCCATCTGAAAGAGGGGTGAACGTGTGGGAGGAAGTTGTGCTGGTGAGAGGAAGAAAATCTTTCATGGAAGAGAGGTGTTTGGCATGAGAGTGAGGGAAAAAGAGAGGAAACTGAGATGGCCTCTTTCTTTTTGGGATTAGGAAAAGGGTTTGGTAGTTAGGGTTCCTGATGATACATTTATAGGGTTTACCTTAATTCCTAACCCTAGCCCTGAGTCCTCTAATTTAATTTACAAGAATGTCATAAGTTAATTTTTCTCAACTTTTACCAAAAGAAAACCCACCTTTTATTAACCAAACACTAGTTATAAATTGCTCCTCCAATGCACATAAAATAAAACAAAAACTTAGTCCCTTAATTAGTTCAAACAACTCATAATGTAAATAAATAAAAAAAATTAAGTGATGTGAATCACACCAATGATCCATTGCATGTACCTGAAGGTGTTATTTAAAGAAGCAAGACAAAGAAGATTCAAGAGGCTTTCACATTACATCTTCAAAAGCTAGCTAATGCACAAGAAGAGACAAAGACTTTTTAGCCCAAATTTATTTA
>JAOANK020852362.1:0-10101 GCA_026257165.2 Telfairia occidentalis | reverse complement strand
ATGATTTAAGTCTTAGCTCGAGAGAGTAGGGCCTAGATTAGAACTTGATTGCATGACTGTAGTAGGCTAACGTAAACAGAGAGGAGCGGACATCTATTTTAGAGAAGCATGTGTTATTATCTCTAGTGGGTCTGTTGTGAACCGTGATGACAAGCGAGTCCTTCCCTGAGCTCGAGAGAGGATGGGATCACAATGGGTCTACTAAGAGTAGTAATTGGTGGGTAGTTCTTAATTCCTTGCTAGGTGTGTGGGTAATAAACTGAGAGGTTGAGTCTGCATGTTTAGTAAGAGACTAGCTGAGCTCGAGAGAGGAAGTTGAACCTTAGTAAACCCAGCTTATAGTTGCTTGGCGATAGGGAAGTCCGTTTTTAGTAAAGCTTTAGTTGTAAAGCGTAGCAATTAGAGTCAAGACACTTTCTCCTTATGTGTCCCCCACCTATCTAGGAGTATGAGTAGTGTAACTTAGATTTCCTTTTTAATAATCGTTTCCCTCGATAAAATGAGGTGTAATTATCTGTGGTAATCAATCAAACTAGAAACCCAATCCCGAGGACGACACTCGACACTTCCTATTCAATATACTAAACCTGACCCGTATACTGCGGGGCATCGAGCCGAGTGGCGATTAAGTTTCTGGCATCCATTGGAGACCGATCGAACGCCCGGTGTTGGTGTCAGTACTTAATCTTTTGTGGAGACATAAAAGTGGATTAGCTTTTAGTAAATAGCCAAAATGGTCCACAGTATACGAATTAAGTTGGGTATCTTCTTTTGGGGACACTATGGAACGCGGCCAATTTTGTATATGATACAAACGATTTGATCCTAAATTTTTCATGTGGAGACATGTGAGTGGGGGCGTTCTATGCAATGAGTTTGCATAAGACTAGACTGCGAAGTAGTCACTGTTTCTTTATAACACCATTCATTGTGACTAATTTCCAACTGATGACGTAGGTAACTTGATCTTAATCCTGAGCTAACTATGAACTCTTGTTTGTTTTGGATTATCCTTTGATCTGCATGGGTGAGAGACGCCCAACTGCGCATGCTCAATATGCCTCCCATTTCAGGGGTAAGACCGGGTAGATAGCTAGGGACATAGTCCTGCAAGATGGAATTCACTCCTACCTGACTTGAGGGATAGCGGAGACGTCGTTCCCTTAAGTGTTGATCCAGGTCTTGAACAAGGGGCCCCACCCTCTCATTGGCCAAGGAGAGAGTTCGATTTGGCGGTTAGACTACAAACCAGTTGTTCATTAGACGGTCAATGGTACTTAAGGAACGAGAAGTAACTCAGGGGTATGACGGTAATTGACCTAGCTGAGATTACGAACAACCTGTGAAGGGTCGACTTACTGATCATGGTTATGTTAAATGGACACAAATATATATATAGTGAGGAGAGTGCAGCTACAGGCTTTAGTGGAGTGACCCGTCAGTTAACGAATGTTGGTTAGCTATGTCTTTCGCCGGTTGATCTCGGATTGTTGGAGCTCATGATCTATAAGTCTATTAGGTCCCTTGGCTAGCTCATATCGGATAACACCTTGGAACAATGTGGTGAATGAATTTGAAGTGTTCAAATTCGATTTTGGGAGAATGTTATATTTAACCTATCGACGTCTGATTATGAATTAAACGATCACGGGGAATTGAAAATAACATTTAAATCGATTTAAATGTTGTATATATGAATAGAGATTCATATTTGGAAAAATAGTTTTTACGAAGATCGGGATCAGTGGTAAAATAATATTATTTTATTATTTAATAATAAAATAGTATAATTTTAATTTAAATTAATTATTTTTTTTAATTTATGAAATTAAAATTAGAAAATCAAAAAGAAAAAAAATGGAAAAGAAAAAAGAAAAAAGAAAGAAAATGGAAAATTCCTTCTTTTCTTCATCAAATGTCACCTCCAATTTGAATGCTACCTCACCATGATTGAGTGTCAATCAAGGGTGAGATAGTTGTGCATGAATTGTCAATCAAGTTTTTTGCTCCCAAAATCCATATGTTCAAAGGTTGAACACTTGAGACCTTTCTCTCTTCTTCTCCCAATTTCACCAATCAAGGGATCCCACCATCCAGTTCCAAGGTCGGAGAATAGTCGAGAAGACACTAGTGGTGGTCCGGGACTTGTTTGTGATCCAATCTATCGGAGATTGGAGGAGAATTTGAGCTACAAGGGTAAGTTTTCTAGTTCTCTGTTTTCTCCCCCTTTAAGCATGATTTATCCCTTTTAATTAAGCTAATTTGAGTGCATTTGATCATATTCGCTGCATATGTATGTTGATACATCCTTCAAATATAGCAATGCTTTTTTGAAATTTGCAAATATAGCAAAGAAATATAAAATCTTATTTCTGTTTTTTATTTTTTCAATTTTACTCACGTTAATATATTAACATGTATACCAGTAGTATATATGATATACTTTATATTTGGTATATTAGTTAACTTATATACTTTATATTTGGTATATCAGCCAGCTGATATATACTTTATATTTAGTATATCATTTGACTAATATACCAAATATATAGTTTAGCAGTTATATAATTTATACACTAAATTTACCACTCATATACCAAATTTATCAATAAACAAGTGTTCTTGCATTTGTTATTATTTGTGGATTTAATTTGAATTCTTATTCATTTGTTTCAGAGTATTGTTTGTCTAGTACATTATCATTAACTTATAATGGTTCAATGTGCCATGTTGATAACTATTTTGAATGAATGTTGATAAACTACTAATACATCAATGTTACAATTGAAATTGAATTTTGAACTTTTGTTGATAATATACTTGAAAAAAAAAATGTATCTTTTAGAAGTACTGATATACTAATGATACACCAATGTTATACTTGAAATAAATTTTTAATTAATGTTATATAATACTAATACACAAATATTATACTTGAAATTTTCTTTAAAATGAATGTTGTTATACACTAATGATATACTTGAAATTATTTTTTAATAAGTCATACTCTATTGATACACTAGTGTTATATTTTAAACAAATTTCAAATGACTATTGATAAACTACTAATACACTAATAATATACTTAAAATTGGATATTGAATGAGTGTTGATATATTACTGATACACTACTTATATATTTGAATTACATTTTGACTGTGTATTGATATATGAATATTCTACTTGGAGTGGATTTAGAATGATTGTTGATATACTACTAATACCTTAACGATATATTTGAAATGTATTTTAAATGACTACTAATATATCATAGATACACCAATATTATATTTAAATGAATTTGAATGAGTGCTGATAAACTGCTGATACACACTAATGTAATACTTGTATTGTATTTTGAACAAATTATGATATATTATTGATACACTAATGATGCAGTTACAATACATTTTGAATTAGTACTGACATACAATTAATATACCAATATTATACTTTAACTATATAATGATACACTCATATTCGTTATATTAACAATATCATTGATGTACTTTTTTTCTCTTTAAATCTAGTATATTAGTCAATAACATGAAGTAGGTATGTCAGTTGATATACTAAATT
Organism: Telfairia occidentalis; assembly: GCA_026257165.2. NCBI lineage: Eukaryota > Viridiplantae > Streptophyta > Magnoliopsida > Cucurbitales > Cucurbitaceae > Telfairia > Telfairia occidentalis. The sequence continues at coordinate 6,522 of JAOANK020852362.1, read as the reverse complement.
AAATGTAGTTGATATATTACCAAAATTTTGAAAATAAAACAAATTAAAGGATGTACTTTATATTTGGTATATTAGTTGACATAATCAATGCAATTAAGATATACTATGATAAAACCTAAATAAAATCATTGGAATCGAATTAGTTGAATGAAAACAATTTCACATCAAAAGAATAGGAAAAAAAAAAGAAACAATATTCACTATAATCAAACAAACAACATTCATCATAATACAATAAAAAAACATGGTATACTTTCTATTTGTATATCAGTTGACTGATATACCAAATATAAAGTATATCAATTTATTGATATACCAAATATATAGTATATTAGATATACTTGCTGATACACATATAAAGGTAAAATTAGAATAATAAAAAATACGAAAATCAGATTTAAGAATTTTATCAGATTTGCAAATTTGAAAAATCTTTATACCAAATTTATTTATGCTTTTATCCTCCCATCTATTTTAAAAAAATGAAGTTGGCAGACCTATGTCCAAAAATATTCATACAAATGTATTATTATAAAATGTATTTAAATGTAACTTTTTTCAACAAAAGAAAAAAGTTCTAAAAAGTTTATCATTTATTCATTTTTTTAGTACATTTATTCATTTATTTGATAATAGTCATTAGTTACCCATTTTTTAGAAAGTCATAAGTTTAAGGTTTCTTTTTTTTTTTTGAAGTTCGTCATAAGTCGAATTTTACCTTTTATAATACTCGATTATTGATCTAGATTATAATTAAAGTAACCATATTTCAATTTACTAAAATCTGTATTTTATTTTCTTATATAGTTTATAAATATTTTTTAAGTTGTTATTTTTATAATATTAGATTATCACTATATATTATATTTACAACCAAACAGTTTAGTAGAGCATTTCAATGAATGTGAATTTTAGGTACATAAAATATCATCCTTGTACCAGGTCCTTTTTAGATATTTTGTAACCAAAACAATAATAATAAAAACGAAAAAATTGAATCGCTTAAAAAAAAAAATTGTGGTGTTGATAGTGGTGTTCATACCTTAACGAACTTGTACTTGTTGGCCTTATTTCAATAGTCTGTTATTATCTTTACCACTCTTTGTTTTAAAAATAGTACTTTTGCTATTTATTTCACTTTTTAAATCAATAAATTATGAGTATAAGAGCTAGATTCTACTTTTTATAATCTGGTGACTACACAAATCTGATGATAGTCACGAGAGCGGCATGCCAAAAAAAGAAGCAAAGATAAAATTTTCAAGTACTGCAAGAATGTAAAATGTCACATTTGAGAGTTATATATAAAACTATTAAAGAATTTTTTGTTTTTCTTACCACGTTGGTTTTTCACAAAAATATGATTTGTATATATTAGTATGATATAGTTGACTTGTCTTAATATGTATTAATTCTTAAAGAGATGTTCTCATTAAATATATTAGGGATCTTTTTCACTTTTAACCGATATAGAATGCATGTTATGTTTGCATGCATTCTCAATAATCTTTCAATGGAATAAAGGACGGCCTCTTTTCTCAAATAATTATCCATATGTCCACTCTCAACTACATTGAGATTCTACTCTCATCAGATTAACTATTTATTTGGAGCACAACATTTGCCCAATAGAACTCAACCAAGCAACAGATCTTATTTGGAGATGACCAGCAATTGCCACACTCTTAACAATCTCCTCTCCAACACCATTCAATTCGATAAAGCTCAATTATGAAGATTATATTGTTGAGATAATTACAGTCAATATATATATATATATATATATATATTGTTGAGATAATTCTAGTTTGTCCTTTTTATTTACCAATAGAATGATTTCATCAATACAACTAAATTTTGCGGATGAATTTGATGCCACTTGTTTAGGATTATGAGTCTCTTCATATTCCTATAAGGATATGATGTTGTTCGCCACTTTTGAACTACACCCGCATGAAGTTACTTTTAATTTTAACCAAAACGCTTTATACAAATAAAGATATCTCAACTAGAAAATAGCCTTGACATTGAGAAAATTTGATACAAAAGTGTATTGGATGAACTTGTCATAGGAGATGGTTTTCGGTTGACAAACACTTACTAACTAGAGAAATGCAGCAAGCGAGATTTGAAAATTTAGATTATATATTATCTAACTAGAGCCATTTGAATTATAGAAGAATTGTCCAACTCGAACAGTTGTGTCGAGTCAAATTACATTTTATTATCTTTCAAAAAACAATTTTCAATCATTAAACGAGTTACACCTTTGAATTGTTAGAAGACGCTAAATTTTATTGAACATAATAGCTAGGCCAAGTGGCAAACATATAAATGAGACAATGCCATGAGAAAAATGTAATAGTTTTTATAAATAAAAAGATGCACATATTTGATTAGTATACTCCCTATGGTATTCTCACAGCACATTGTACTATGACGCTACTGTAAATAAAAGTCTAAAATTAAACGTCCACCTGTTGGCAACTTGGCTAGAGAATTGGACACTAATGGGAAAGCAAAAACTGAGTAAATCCATTTGATTTGATGTCACTTAGCAATGCAACAGCCTTTCTTCAATGCCAAAGTGGACTTTCATTGATCCAATGCCCTCCAGAAGAGAATTTCCTTCAATTTCATCATTCATATGAATTTAAAACTATCATTTTATGAATTATGGCCAGAATTATGGCCAACCCACTTAACCTTTGAAGAACAACAAACCCCATTATAATTTTCTTTATATACTCGCCTGAAAGGTTATTGAACCATATAGCTTCAAAACAAATTTCGAATTGTAGCCAAAGTACTTATTTCTGTAAGATTAGCTCGAGGAAATATATTTTAACCTCCATTATTTCAAACCACTGAATCTTTAATAGGTGTAGTTTATTAGTAACAATCTACTGGTATAAGACGACTCTTTTTCATCTTTTAACAAGTTTCTTGTCGATGATTTGCAGTTGGAAATTTCTAAGGTTGCCGTTTAAAGGGAAAGAAAATTGAAAAACAATGGTGAGGACTCCCAAGGTTGCCGTTGCCAACATCTGTTTGGTGCTGCTGCTCACAAGCTCTTGGTTGCTTACTGATGGAAAGCGACTTTTGGTTCAACTCAAGGGTCAACGCCAAGAGAGGCGCCAACTTCAGATTGAGGATAACAGAAAAGAAGAGAACGACAAACATCATGAATGGTATAGGACTAATTATTCATGCTGGAAGAAGGATGAATGCAAAAGTTGGGAACAATCACTAAATTACTTCAAATGAGGGGTTAAATATTGTCTCTAGTCTCCGTCTCTTTATTTATATTTATTTTGTTGAATATATATAATCAGTTGAATTATATTCAAGTTTATGTAGATTATGTATATAAATATCTTATCATCTTCTCTCTTGTCTTGCCAGCTGGGAGCAATATGAATTGGAGAATGTGTGTTCTTGTAGTTTTATTTGTAAAATAAGAATGGAGTTTTTATAATATAGTTGAAGCTGAAGTGTAGCGTTCATTTCTTATTGGTTGATCGTGATAACTTTCTTACTATTATTATATACCATGGATATTATGAGATGTGGGTAAACGTAGCTAGGGTTACTATGGACCAAGATTAATAGATTTTTATTTTCTTGGTGAAAATATGTTATCTGCTTTGATCATCATTATCCAATGTTTATTTGTATATATAATGCATATTGCAAAGTAAGAGTGTTTGTGTTAATTTTTATCTCGATGAGAACAAATGAGTGTAGAGTCTTAATTTGTATGATTATCCAATAAAATTCTAACATTATATAATTCATATAATTGTCTTAATCTTTGAAGTAGATGGTTTCCATAATTACATAAATTAAGATAACATACTTTGATCTATGAAGTCAATTTCGTAATGCAGTTCGTGAGGATTGTGTCTCTCTCTCTTAACTTTCTTTAAAAGTTTATCAACTCTTTTGATGGAGAGAAATTACTAGTCGATTAGACAAAGAGATGACAAATCCTTAGTGTTTTATCTTTATATATACACCTATCATCAGGACATTAATTAGAAAAATTATCTTTTAATTAATTGGTCCACTAACATACATGAGCCTACAACAACATTATTCGAATAAATGTACATGAGTCATATTAATGATAACATTAGATTTAAAAAGCTAACATTCTCTCACTTGACCAATGTTACATTATTTTTCATATTTGATTAATAAACATAATACACAAAGTAGAAGATAAATTCATGTTCATATTGAAGATAAATTCATGTTCATATTATAATATCAATGTCAAGTAAAGAAACCAATAAGGATCATGGCAGTCAACAACATTACATCGACATAATTCATTCATTGCATCACGAAACTAGTCTTTTACTTAACATGACCTATAATAAAGGTATTCAATAACGGTCTAACAATAAGTTCTGGTCAAAGACAAGATCTTGTTTTATTTATGTAATTCATTTATGTATATACCAATCACATGAAATAGAAGTCGTGAAAGAAATCAAAAACAATAATTAAATGAGTTCATAGTGTCAAATAATGTAATTATAATATCATAATGGTATCCACGAATGCCCATAAATTAGACCCATTCCTTGAATGTCTTAGGTGGCAATTCGTTTGTTAATGGACTTACAATTGTAGGGTTAGTGCTAATATGTTAAAGACACTCTTTGTTTCTGAACATCTTCTTTTAAGTGTAAAGTATTTTAATTGCATGAGTTTAGCACATTTTGGATACTTGTTCGTTTTTTGAGAAGATGATTATTGTAGAATGATCATAACTAATTTTTAGTTACTTGACATTATTGTCAACAATCCAAGTTCTGAACTAAAGTTCTACAACCATAAATCATGAATTGTAGCCTCAAAGCATGCTGCATAAATTTAGCTCCATAGTGGACATAATGATGATGGTCACTTCATACTTTTTCATAAAATTGCTCTTCTAGCTAGTAGCTAAATGTGGTTTTCATGTATCCACATATCCAGTATAATTTAAATTTGAATATTCAATCACTTCAAGATGATCAAATCTTCTTTAAGCAAGCATATATGTTGAGATTTAATACGCTACTTGCATATTGATTTATCACTCAATAAAAAAAATTCAAGAACGCTTAATCGACTATTTAAGCTTAGAGATTCAAGAGAGATATCAGTAAAGAAGAGAGAATAATCGAAAGGCACCAAGTTTTAAAGTGGTTCAGTCGATTTGGCCTACATCCAATTTGATGATCCACCTTTTGATTCAAGATCACTTCAACAATTACAACAGTAGTACATTGCAGAAGATACTCTAGAAACCCATCAGAAAAATTCACGAAAAAATGTTTAACTAAAAAATATAGAGAACTTATCAAAAAGGCTTACAAAACTGCTTTCACAGAGAATTCCTTGAATTCCTCTGTAATCGCCAAACTTCAAGAAATGTTGATCTCACGCTACCTTTTGCTTTCTCTCTCTCTCTAGTTTTTTATCATCCTTCTAGAGAAGAATATAACTTCATCTGTTATTCTATATTCAATAGTAGCTGGTAACCTGCTAATCAGGTAACAAAAAATAATCCTCAAATGCTCCTTTAGTTCTTTTCTTGATTTTCAATATTCTGGGCAAAGTATTTAAGCAAAGGAAGATAACTAACAAATCTCCCCCTTGCTGAGTACTTTGCAGAAAAAGATTTAACACAAGTATTATCTACTGAGTGATCTTTAAAGAGGTGATGGATCAATCACTTTCAATGATAGCTCAAGAAGAGTTATCCATTTTCCAACTGGAGTAGGCTAATGCAGGTTTTAAACTCTGTTGATGCCACACTTTTGTAATGCATCCGCTAAGTTTTGTTCGGATGCAACCTTCTCAAGAACTATAGTCTTTGCTTCGATTACTTCCCCTGTGAAATGTAGCCTTACATCTATGTGTTTGGTTCTTTCATGATATACTTGATTTCTTGAAAGGTGTATCGCACTTTGGCTATCACACATCACTGTTATTGATCTATCTAGGTTACATAACTCACCTTTTAGATCCTTAAGCCAAATACTCTCCTTCATAGTTTTTGTCAGAGCAATGTCTTTTGACTTTGTTGTTGATAGTGCAACAAGATGCTGAAGAGAGGATTTCCAACTTACGAGGATGCCAAATGTAGTGTACACATATCCAGTTGTACTCCTATCTAGATCAGATGCGTAATTTGCATCTGAGAAACCTCTCAGCAAAACTTCTTCGGCTTCCTGATTTTTTCCATAGTAGATTCCATAGGTAGTGTACCTTTCAAGTACCGCAAGAGCCATCTTGCTGCTGACCAATGTTCTTCGGCTGGGTTTGCCGTGAATCTACTTATTATGCTCATCCCATAGGCAAGGTCCAGTCTAGTGCATACCAGTATGTTAGGATGTTACCTGATTGACTGGTTGTAACCAACAATTTGATTGTGAACTTCTCTCTGTCTGTTTCACCTATAAAAGGCTTGTAATAGAGATTACGAGAGAGAGAGAGAAAAGACTGAAAATTAGTGAGCAATAT
>JAOANK020852351.1:0-10101 GCA_026257165.2 Telfairia occidentalis | reverse complement strand
AAGTTTGTACAAGTTTTTGGATGCTGGATCAATTTCAACCTCAAATAAGTCTAAAGAATCACGAACTCAACTTTTGACTGCACAATTGTTAGCAATGGATCCAAATCAGTTACTCATTTTTTCATATAATTCTAGGTAAGTCATGTTTGACTATATAATGATTGTGTGTTTATGTGAATCATTTAACTGTTTTTGTTATTTAAATTTATAAATGTCATTGGACCTTGATTGTAATTGACCATTCTAAGAGCATGGCTTTCTCTCTGGATTCCTTAAAATATCGACTACATGACGATATCGTTGATGTAGTTAACATGTATGTCGGGTTCATCACCTCTTTAAATTTATGGACTAGTTATTTTCTTCAAATAGTCAATATTTTTTTTATTTGTTGACTTTTAGGGCTTTCAAAATTTCTAAGAAGAGAAAAGCTACGTGGAAGTATATAAAGGTAAACTATTTCATGAACGACTTTTATTGAAATTATATGTAATCTTTCTTATTTGAAGTTATTATTTATATGTTGTATGCATAGTGCCTCAAACAACCAGGCTCTGTAGAATTCAGATATTATGTGATGCAATTTATGCATGACATAATATATCAGAAGAGCACTTTATCATAGATCTAAGTAGCTTCCTCGACCTGGTGATTACTCCAAAGAACCTTCACCAAAGCTATCTCTCGATTACGAAGAGCTCTTACATCTCTGGTTAGAATATGAACAGGCTTTTTTCGTAGGTCAAACTCTCAGTTACCTGCAAGGGCTCATAGTCAATCACATGGGATTGATCTGCCAAATACTTTCTCAACATAAAGACATGAAATATAGTATGAACAGCTGAAAGGGAAGGCAGTAGGCCCAACTAGTAAGCAATAAGGCCGATACATTCCAGTATCTCGAATTGTCCAATGAAACGTGGGCTAAGCTTCCCTTTCTTCCCGAACCTGAGAACTCCTTTAGTAAGGGCTACTCGCAAGAAAACATGATCCCCTACCATAAATTCCAAGTCTCTGTGTCTCGTGTCAGCATAACTCTTCTGCCTGCTTTGCGCTGCTTGCATCCTTGTTTTAATCTTCGTTATAGCCTCATTTGTAAGTTGAACTAACTCTTGTCCCAACAACTTACATTCGCTTATTTCACCTCAGCAAACTGGCGTCCTACAGCTCCTACCATAGAGAGCCTTAAACGACAACATTCATATGCTTGCCTGCAAACTCTATTAAATGTAAATGTGTGTCTCAACTACCAGCGAAATCTAACATGCATGCTCGTAATATATCTTCCAAGGTTTGATTCAAACGCTCTGTTTGACCATCCGTCTGTGGGTGAAATGTCGTACTGAAGTCCAACTGTGTGCCTAAAGCTTTTTGCAGACTCTGCTAAAAAGTGAACATAAAACGAGGATCTCTATCTGAAACAATAGACACGGGCACTCCATGTAATCTGACAACCTCTTCCAAATATAGCTGCGCTCACCTGTCAACAGAGTAAGTGGCCTTCCCAGGAAAGAAGTAAGGTGATTTGGTCAACGTATCAACAAGAACCCAAATCATCGTATAACTCTTTTCTGTTCTAGGTAGCCTAACAATGAAATCCATGGAAGTGTGCTCTCATTTTCATTCGGGCACCAGTAATGCTGCTTCTTCGTACTACCAGAATGTATCGAGAAGGGGGAATTATGAGCATCTGCCAATAATTCGCTTCTAAGAGCAACCTCATGTGGTACACACAAATGTCCTTTGAAAAGTAATCTGAAGTCCGAAGACACTGAGAATTCTTCTGCTTGACCCGACATTACTTTACCAAACTTTTCAATTAGGTCTGAGTCCTCCTCTTGAGCATTAATAATCCCCGACCTTAAACTCAGCATCACAATCATCTGAGCCACAAGTGAGGTAACCTCACCCACCCACACAACTATCTCTGTGCACTCTAAATCTTTACATATCTGTGGCTATACTGTAATAAGAGATGACGTATGCACTGCCTTCCTGCTTAGAGCATCAATTACTACATTAGCTTTACCCGAATGGTATTAGATCTCACAGTCATAATCTTTTACCAACTCCAACCACCTATGCTGCCACATGTTAAGTTCCTTTTGCGTGAAGAAGTACTTCAAACTTTTATGGTCGGTAAAGATCTATATTCTTTCACCGTACAAGCAATGCCTCCAAATCGTCAGAGCAGAAACCACAACAACTGGTTCAAGATCATGCGTAGGATAGCTATGTTCATAATCCTTCAGCTATCGCGAAGCATAAACCATCTCCTTACCTCGCTCCTTCAAAAACAACCAAGTCCCATCTTTGATGCATCATTGTAAATCACAAAATCCTTTATTCCTTCAGGCACTGTTAATACTGGTGCGGTGACTAAGCTCTCCTTGAGTTTCTGGAAACTCGATTCACAGTCATCACTCCATGCAAATCTATTCCCCTTTAAAGTCAACTAGGTCAAAGGAGTGGCAATACTGGAGAAATCCTACATGAACCTACAATAATAACCAGCCAGCCCTAGAAAGCTTCGCACATCCTTAACTATAGTCGAGCAAGGCCATTTGGTCACTGCTTCTATCTTGGCTAGATCTACCGACACTCCATCCTTTGACACAACGTGTCCTAAGAAAGACACCTGTTGAAGCCAAAATTCACACTTAAAGAACTTGGCATATAATCTATTATAATCTATGAGTCCAAAGTGTGGTCAAGACTTTTCTAAGATGTTTTTCACGCTCTACCTCTGTCTTGGAGTACACCAAAATATCATGGATGAATACAATGACAAAGGTATCTAAGAACTCCTGGAATAAATGATTCATCAATTCCACAAATGTTGTTGGCACGTTGGTTATGCCAAAAGACATTACAATGAATTCGTAGTGCCCATACCTAGACTTGAACGCCGTCTTTGGGATATATTCCTCTTTGATCCTCAATTGGTGATATCCTGACCTCAAGTCGATCTCGAGAAAAACTATAGCCCCTTCCAACTGATCAAACAAATCATATATTCGAGGTAAAGGATACTTGCTCCTCATCGTCACTTTATTCAGCTCTCGGTAGTCAATGCACAGCCTCATCGAACTGTCCTCCTTCTTCACGAACATAACTGATGTGCCCCATAGAGGCACACTAGGGTGTATAAATCCCTTATACAAAAGCTCTTGGATCTGAGTCTTGAGTTCTTTCAACTCTGTTGGGGCCATTCTATACGAAGCCTTGGAGATAAGCGTCGTCCTTGATACCAATTCAATTTCGAAGTCTACCTCACGAGTCAGTGGTGAGCCTGGAAGATCATTAGGAAACACATCTATAAATTCCTTCACGATAGGTATTGAAGTGACTGATACCTCAGCACTGCTAGCGTCTCCTACATTAATCAGCCACCAATGCGCACCGTGGTCAACCATCCTTCTTGCCTTCAGCATCAAGATCACTTCGAGAGCTTTTTCAAGTTGATACCCTTGAAACTTGAAGCTCGCCTCACCAGGTGGGTTAAAAACTACTTCTTTCTTGAAACAGTCAATGATGGCATGGTTTGTAGAGAACCAATCCATCCCAAATATTACATCAAAATTAAACATGTTGAGGACTATTAGTGTCACATCTAACAAATGTCCTGACACTAAAGTCGTACAAGCTTTTACAGACTCTCTAGCTAATAGAATTACTCCTCCTGGAGTGAAAACTAACACTACAGGATCCAATGGTTCTAAGCCTAACCTGGTCTTATTTACAAATGATCTAGAGATAAACAAAAGAGTAGAACCAAAATTAAATAGTACGAATGCATAATGATCTAATATGAGTAAGGTACTTGTCACCGTATTAGAGTTTGTCGCATGTTGTTGTGTGGTTGCAAACACCTTACCTTTGTGTGTGTTAGCTTGGCTTGAGGGTCCAGTTGATCCCGAACTAGTAGTATTGTTCCTCTGACAGTTCGCAGCAATGTGCCCTTCTTTGTTGCACCTGAAGCATACTCTCGTCCCGACCATGGAATGATCGTTGTGCTTCTTGCCACAGCTCTTGTACAGTGGCTTAGCCGGATTGGGGTTCGACTGCTTATTACTCTGTTGTCCCTGGCTTGAATTTTGATTCATTCTAGTGAGATAACGATGTGGCTATGAAGTAGACCAACCCTGCTCAAACTTCTTCTTCTATCCTGTGGGGGTACTTGACACTGTCGGAACGGGGTCACATTCGTCGGCCAGTAGTCGATCAGGGAAGTGACCCTTATGGAAGCATAGTCAGCTGGACTGTGGGTTGCAACAGAACCTTGAATCGCGTCCTTTAGGCCATAATAATCATTTCCACCTTCTTAGCCTCTGTATCAACTAATTCAGGAGCGAACCTCATCAATCTTGTGAATTCTCGATTATACTCTTCTATTGTGCGGTCTTCTTGCTTCAGGTTGCGAACTCCGTCTGCTTCCTGTACCTTTCGATAGCTGGATAATACTTACGGAAAAAGGCTTCCTTGAACTGTAACCAGGTGACTGAACCTTCTCGTACATCAATCGAATGTTCCATAGATTCCCAACATAAGAGAGCATCCCTCTTAAGCATGAATGCCACACAATGAACCTTCTGGTCGTTGGGCAGTCCATATATCGAAATATGGTTTCCATCAAGGATAACCATGACTCAGCAACCGTAGGGTCCATAGACACTCCATCAAAGACTTTGGGGTCGTACTTCTTGCAGTCTTTCAAATACTGAGCTCGAATCAACGCGTCTCCCCGTTCTGGTAGCACTCGATCAACTGCATTACCCACTGCCATGTTTACCGGGTCTGTAACGTATCCAACAACATTTATGCCACTGTCGGCTGGGGTTGTGCTACCTGATGAGCAGCGGGTTGCGCTTGAGGTAGATTTTCCAAATAAGCCTCAGGTTGGGCAGCATGCTGCTCTTGATGCAATTCTTCTGGCTGAACCTTAGGCTATTCTTAGGGTTCAGCAGGAGCTACTGGCTGAGAAGCCACCAGACCCCTTCCTCTACCACGACCACGCCTACCAGCTCCACGTCCTCGAGGTGGAATTTTCTAATTACTAACTTAAGTCAGCTATCTATCCAAAATCATACAAAGTTCACAATAATTGTACAACATACTACAACATGGTTAACAAAAAATCATTTCAACTACCACGTAAATAATGTTACTACCACATGCTTAGCCAATTAACTTTTCATTATCAACTAACGTACTTGGTAGTGACGAGGTGGTTACGATTTGGCCATGGAGATTTATCTATGACACCCTTATGCTTACGATGTAAGCAGTCTACAGAACCCCAAATTGGGCTCTGATACCAACTGTAACGCCTTAGGCCCAAGATTTAGAATCTGGATTCGGCACCTACTGGGCCCAACATTTCCCTGCGACCTGGCCATGCTACCTACTTGACTTGAGCTACTTGCGAGAGTGAAGGCTATTCCCACAAACCGACACAGGTCCTTCCAACATGCTTTGTCCTTACTCACATGCTTCCTACATAGATTGAAAACAAATATTGTGTAAGGAAATTTTAGGTGACAAAATAATATAACAAAACCACAGTTGTCATTTTTACACTTAAATAGGCATTATGAAAGTTTATAGACCAAAATAGTAATTATTTTTTGGAAGCTTAGAAACTAAAATAGACATTTTCAAAGCTTAGGGACCAAAATAAGATCTAAATACAAAATTTATCTACTTAGCATTGGTTTACTAATTCTGATATAAGTCTATGTTTATAATAACATTCAAAGACATTTCTACAAATTCTAGGGTAAAATACACTTGTGGTCCCTTAAATTTGGATTTGATGTCTATTTGGTTCACGATATTTCAACAGAGATACTTTAAACTTTGAGGTTTAGGAAATAGTTCCAAATGATCTCTAGATTAAGTTCGACATTAGTTGCCTAACAAAAAAATGACATGACATGGTTGAGTTGTCAATTATTTAATGATGCAGAAAAATTTAATAAATTTATATTATTTTTATATTATTTTTATCTTATGTGTAATTTTTTCTCTTCCTCTCTTCTACCCCTCTCTCTTCCCTCCCCCTTTTCTTCTATAGTTTCTTTCTCCTCTCCTCCTTCTCTAATGCTTATGTTCTCCTTTCTCTCCCTTCCCTCTCCTTTTATTCTTCTTATTTATTTAACTCAGGGTTGCACCTCATCGAAACCTCCATTGCACTGTAGTTTCTCTCAAACACTACAACAAATAATACTTTTCATAGCATGTACTTATAGCATCAATGTCAAACACGCTATTAAAAAAAGGGTGCTGGCTTAAAAAATAGGTGCTAAATTAAAAAAAAAAATTGCATGCGTAATGGGAATGAAAAATCTTTCACTCCCGCTTTTCATTTTTTCAGCATTTGTGTCCACTTCTTCCATTTTCTCCATTCCCTTTCTCTAGCCTTAAATCAATCTTCAACATTTTCTTCCCACAATTGCACGCGCCAATCATTTTTATGTGAAGGTTCTGGCAAGAGGAATTCTTGGCGCAATGTAATGCTCGAAAGGCCCAAGGAATTGGATTCCGCTTTCTAAACCTCTTTTGGTTTGTTACTCTTAGACAACACACCCTCTCTCTCTCTAAAACTGACATACATAATCATCCCATTTTTCCTTTTTCATCCTTCCTTTTCCCCCTTTCTTTTCAACGATAATTGGATTGTTGGATTTTTTATTTGATGTTGCCCTGATGGAAATTTGTGTCATGAAAGTTGTGGGTTGTGAGGGAAATGAAGATTTTGGTGGTGGATTTTGATGGGATGATTACTTCGCCGGCGATGTGGTGGTGATTGCAAGACGATGTTTCTATGCGATAGAGAACGATTCTAGAATTTCCATGTTTGTGATGGATGGACCTCACACCATTGTTGCGTGAAGGGTCTCTTGCTCATTTCAGTATCGTTTATTACGTTATATATTTTTTCAATTGCTTTTCGTCGCTTCTTTTCTCCATCTGTTTTTCTTTTTCTTCCTTAGATTGTAGCAATTTGACTTTGTTTTTGTTATTTGCTTTGTGGGTTTTTGTGGTCTGTGTTTATGTGATCCATCTCAATGTGGAAATTCTTTCTCTGATTGTTTTGTACATAAATTCTCTGTTTTGCCCTTGTGTTGTATCAAGTTTCCATCTCGATCTATGGTGTATGGTTCAATGGCTCACTTGCTTGTTATTTTTTGTTATTTACTGGGTACTAGCTCAAATCACTAAAAAAAAATTATGGAAAGAATCTATAATTTGAGTTTTGGTTTTCATTTGAGTTTGGGTTTGAGATTATTTGTTCACATTCATATGAAACACTTTCTTCAACTTTCCTTTCCTTATGAGCCATTCTATTTTTCTCTACAATTAATTTTTTTCTTTCAAAATGCTTTTCAACTTCTTAGACTACTTAGTTCTGGAAAAAGAAAAAGAAAGGTCTCTTGAGTATTTGATTATAATGAGCTCATTTCAATACTACGAGAGATGAAATGTTCAACTTAAATACACATGTAAGGACAAGAGGGAAAAAAAGCAATGTTGGAGGCTACTAGATCAAAATCCATCTTAGTGATTGATTTTTGCTATTTAAAGAATTACTGGGTAGATAATTGTACAAAAGGGAATGTATCCGTTGGTCAATTACGGAAATTATAGATGTTTAGAAATCTCTGACAAATTAAGCCAATTTTTGTGTACTGAATCAATTGGATATTGGATTAGACTAAGTTTCTTTACCTGGAGCTTTAGTTATAATTCATGAGCAAACTTCTTCCCCTCCAAACCAACTTATTTTCTATCCAAACTAGTAGGGTCTCAAAAGTCAAAAGAGTTGCATTGAAGAAGAAAAGTTTAGCGGGGGATTGTGGTTTGCCAACTTCCTTTGATGTGTGTATATTGAAAGTTTTGTGCACAAGCTGGATTTACTTTGAATTGCTAACTTAAATGATGTATTTATTTTTCCTTCAACAAATGTGGATTAAACTTCATATCAATTAGTGATTTAGCATATTTGATAAATCAATTAATAATGTGGAAAAAATAATACTTTTATTTTTCATAGTTGAGATTCCGATTTAATTTGACTTTTCTTTTAGAAAAATTTACATTGTGAGTCTTGAAGTTTGATTTAGGTTGTAATTACGTTTTTAATTATTCAATTTCAACATTCTAGCCTTTGAAATTTAGAAAAATCTTGTTTTTCGTCTTGTCATTAGTTTCAAAGTTTGAGTTGCTAATTTTGTTTTGCATCGTTGGATTGATCTTGGTATTCTAGCTGAGATTTATTTTCCTTTTCATGTTTTGTCTTTTTCTTAATTTATCTCTCTTAAGAATTTGATCTCAGTCCTTGTGTTTCTCCATGTTTCTTCATCTCAACATTGTTTGGATAGATCATTTGCATATGCTACAACATTATCTACACCAAAGGTTCAAGCTAACAATCATTACCACTTTCATAGAAGCAGCAAGACATACTATCCACCTTGTCCTTTTAAGGTTCACTTTATACTTCCTAATATCTATAGAATCTACTTGTGAATTGATGCTTTTAAACACATTAAATTTTATCCTTTGGTTTATGCACTGAATTATTTGTCAAACAACTTTGATTGGGTTGATCAAATCTCCTTAAATCAGAAGATCCCAATAGTTGTCCTTTGAATAGGAGCTTGGTAAGTATTGTCTCTTTCACTTTTTTTTTGGTTACATTAATTAGAGTAGGCTTCCTTCGATTCTAAGCACCAATAACCCACACATTTGCACATTGACGGCCACATTTTCTTGTTTGAAAGACAAAATAGATCTCATATTGATATCTTTACAAGCACTAATCAAAATGCCAAGTGAGTAAAGTCTATGATATAGGAGATTTCCCAACCCCTATTTTGTATGTTTCTTAGTTCACTTTTTCTTCTTTATCCTTATTATTAGTTTTAATTGATTAAACTGAATCAAAGCAAAACCATGTTTTTGGTATTTCTCCATTTTTCTTGCTTTGTGGTTTAGTCCTATCTTTAGTAACAATCCTTTGAACACTAATTTGAATCCAAGTGAAGTTGAGGATATTGTAGTGGTCACTATGTTAGTAGCCTGACGCTAGATTCTTAGCTAGTGAATGTACAATTGTGCTTTTGATGTTTGGTTTCCTTGAGTATTAAAGATGTTTGTACAATCTCAAGGAGCTTCTAAATGTGACACAATTCGAAAACAGAATGATAATTTTTCACTATCTATTTCACCATGTACAAACCATCATTTTTAACTTGCACTAAGGAAAAGCAAAATAAGGAAATCTAAGCCGATCAATCAACCTAATACTGATTGGTACTAGCAGAGAAGGAAAGTGCTATACATAAGGCCAAGTAATGGTAAAAAGAACTGATTTGGTAGGAGAGATTTGATTTTCAGAAACAATTAAACACTGGAGATTCGTGATTTAACTATTACTGTATCTTTGTATTCCCATCCTGTCTTAGATGAATTTGGTAAGTGTTGAGATTCCCTTTGGTGGCTCACCTTTGATGTAATGACCTGTTGTAGTCGTTGAAAATTAAGGTTATTATTTTATGTTGAATTACAACTGATGATCTACTGTTTTAAGGTTGTTGATTTGTTGTTATGTTGCATTGAAGGAGCTAATTTTGGGTGATTCACGACTATTGGTGTGTTGATTATTATGTGGTATATCTTCCCTCAAGAATTGTTCATGGTCATTTGTGTCTTCTTTATATTGATTAAGACATGATTTATTTTTCAAGCTAATCTATTAAATTGTTTGTTTCTTTAAAAAAAAAAGCCAATATTAGTGAAGATTTTAATTGTAAGTACCGGTAAGTATCGTTCTTGATTTTAATTGCCACAAAGCTCAATATTAAATGAACATAATAGAACATAATTTTTCCACTTTAAGACCTTGTTACTTGACCTACAACAACCCTCATTAAGAACTGGGGATAGTAATTCTATAACATTAATGTATGTTAATTTCTATTCCATGATATTTGCAAAATGTTAATGAAAATTTGTGCACTATGTTCACTATGGTCGTGCTTTTCCTTGAATGTCAGTTCTCAAAAATAGTATATGCCTACTAATCTGCTATGTATT
>JAOANK020852332.1:0-10102 GCA_026257165.2 Telfairia occidentalis | reverse complement strand
TTTGAGAATGCCTACAGGATATCAACCACCAAAGTTTCAACAATTTGATGGGAAGGGCAATCCTAAACAACACGTTGTTCATTTCATCGAAACATGTGAAAATGCTGGTACACAAGGAGATTTGTTGGTCAAACAATTCGTGCGAACATTAAAAGGGAATGCTTTTGACTGGTACATCGATTTAGAGCCTGAGTCCATTGATGGCTGGGAACAGTTCGAAAGAGAATTTCTAAATCGCTTCTACAACACAAGATGAATTGTCAGCATGTTCGAGCTCACCAATACTAAACAACGAAAACGTGAACTTGTTATTGACTATATAAATCATGGAAAGCTTTGAGTCTTGATTGCAAAGATCGTCTCACTAAACTATCTATTGTTGAGATGTGCATTCAAGGCATGCATTGGGGACTTCTTTATATCCTTCAAGGTATAAAACCTCGCACCTTTGAAGAACTAGCAACTTGTGCCCATGATATGAAGTTAATTATTGCTAGTCGACGAGATAAAGACATGTTAGTCCCTGACATAAAGAAAGAGAACATCGAGACAAGTTTCGAAGATTCAATGGTTGTCAATACAACTCCTTTTAATTTATCTTCAAAAGAAAAAGATGAGAGGGTTGAAAAAGAGAAAGAAAATGAAAGACATCGCTTAACATTGAAGGAAAGACAGGAAAAAAAATATTGTTTTCCTAATTTTGACATTCCTGACATGTTAAAGCAATTATTGAAAATGCTGCTGATTGAACTCCCCGAGTGTAAACGGCCAGATGAAATGGGAAAAGCTAATGATCTCAAGTACTGTATGTATCACCGAGTTCTTGGTCATCTTATGGAGAAATGTTTCGTTCTAAAAGAGCTAATTTTAAAATTAGCTAAAGAAGGAAAAATTGAGCTAGACTTTGATGAAATAGCTCAATCAAATTTCACTACAGTTACAACAAACACATGCAGTCAAACATGTTCATTTCATGATCAAGAAGTGTGTTTAATCCAGCTTGGGACCGTGGAACCCGTTGTTGTCTGGTTTCAACATGAGATCCTAAAAGATAAATCCCAAAATGCAAAAGAATCTATTAATAAAGAAGAAAACTTTGCTGGATCTTGTTTCTACGTGGAAGAAGTCAACAATTCAAAAGAAATCAAACAAAGAATTTCTGTCTTTGATCGTATTAAGCCTGCAACTACTCGACCTTCAGTTTTCAAGAGGATGAGTATGGCCCCGACAAAAGAAGAAAATCAATGTCTATCTTCTTTCTCCATAAGACCATCGACTTTCCAAAGGCAAAGCGTCTTCACACCAATTGAAATCAACCATTGAGATCTATTTTTCGCAAAGAAAAGATGAATGCCTTGGGGGCAGAGCTACTTGGTGAAATAGACGATGACAAGAAAGTTCACAGCATCGTTCCTTCACGTATGATGAGGAAATTTTTTGTTCATGTAAATACAGAAGGTCACCTGAAGGTAAAGCAAAGAGTCATCATTTCAACCAATCCTGCAAATGCAGGATATGATCAAAACCATGATGAAGATGAGGATGCTTAAATGTAAAATCTCCTTATCACAAGAGCTTAAACTGCATGGTCTCTAAGCCGGCATGAGCTTAAAAGGTGAACGGCAAAAAAAAAGAAAAACAAAAATCAATGAACTATGTTTGTGACTTGATTCCTTCTCTTTAAAGAGTACGTAGGTAGCTTAAATTTTAAGTTTAGTCAATAAAAAGAAAAATAAAAAAAATAAAAAATAAAAATAAAATAAAAAAAATCAAAGATAAAAAAATTGGGGCAATTCTTTGATGTCGTCTTATGAGGTATGAACACTGAGATGCGTAAGTAACCAAGTTACGTATTACCCCCTACATTATAGGTGTCATCCTTGCTGCCGCTTGTGGGGAGTGAACATCGAGAGGCGCAAGTCACCAAGTCAGGTGTTGCCCCCTACAATATAGGTGTCATCATTGTTGCCATCTTGTGAGGAGTGAACAACGAGGGGCGCAAGTCACCAAGTTAAGTGTTGTCCCCTACATTATAAGTGTCATCCTTGCTGCCGTCTTCTGAGGAGTGAACACCGAGAGGCACAAGTCACCTAGTTAGGTGTTGCCCCCTACATTATAGGTGTCATCCTTGTTGTCGTCTTCTGAGGAGTGAACACCAAGAGGCGGAAGTCACCAAGTCAGGTGTTGCCCCATACATTATAGGTGTCATCCTTGCTGTCGTCTTGTGAGGAGTGAACACCGAGGGGCGCAAGTCACCTAGTTAGGTGTTGCCCCTTACATTATAGGTGTCATCCTTGTTGTCGTCTTGGGAGTAGTGAACACCGAGGGGCACAAGTCACCTAGTTAGGTGTTGCCCCCTACATTATAGGTGTCATCCTTGTTGTCGTCTTGGAAGTAGTGAACACCGAGGGGCGCAAGTCACCTAGTTAGGTGTTTCCCCCTACATTATAGGTGTCATCCTTGTTATCGTCTTGGGAGTAGTGAACACCGAGGGGCGCAAGTCACCAAGTCAGGTGTTGCCCCCTACATTATAGGTGTCATCCTTGCTGTCGTCTTGTGAGGAGTGAACACCGAGGGGCGCAAGTCACCAAGTCACGTGTTGCCTCCTACATTATTGGTGTCATCCTCGTTGCCGCCTCATGAGGAATGAACACCGAGAGGCGCAAATCACCAAGCTAGGTGTTGCCCTCTACATTATAGGTGTCATCTTTACTGTCGTTGGGTGAGACATGAACATCGAGAGGTACAAGTCACCAAGCTAGGTGTTGCCCCTACATAGATGTCATCCTTGATAGCTTCGCTACAAGCAAAAAAAACAAAAGAAAAAAAAAAGAAAGAGATAAAATAATTCTATGAAAAATTGATCATACAATTATTTACCTTTGTTCTTATAATGTTGAGCAGAAGGTTGATGTCACAATGGCCTATGATGATTCCTACAAAAAAAATAGAAGATGCAATTAGGAAAAAAAAAAAGGAAAAAATATTTTAATGTTACCTCTACCACGTCAACCTACACCCAACCAACGAAAGACAAAGAACAAATGGCTTACTGGCATGTGGGAATTTCTAAAGCAACACGTCTCTATTTATAGGGGAGAAATAGTAAATCACAACCCACCAGATTTAGTTCAAATCAAAATAAAATCTTGTCAATCTCAACAAAATTTGGTAGTTGACAAATCTTTCTAAATTTGGTGGTTTCCAAATATTAGTTGAGGGATTCTCTCCCAAATATAATTTCAACCGAATTCAAAATTTCAAATATTCATCAAAATAGTTGAAATCCCAATTTTAACCCAAACGAAGTAATGAATTTAGTCAGGATTTGAGTAGAATTCAAAGTTTTCTCAACCAACAAACTCTACTCAAATAAAAAAATAAATCAAATTTTCTAAGGCAAATCCACCAAATTCTTTTCAAAGTCAAAATACATAAAATTTGGGCATAATCCAAATTTTATCCCAAATCAAAATTGAATCAAAGTTGAAATTTTATTCTAAATTCAAGCCAAAATTTGGTGGAACCAAATTCTTCTCAAAATAGAAATTTAGCTTCAAATCAAAATTTGATTATACCCCAAATTTTGTCTCAAATCAAAGTTGGAGCAATATTCCAATTTTGGTAGAAGCCAAATTATATTCAAATCAAAATATTCGTAGCATTTAATTTTCACCTCCAATTAAAATTTGGGCATAATCCAAATTTATCCCAAATCAAAATTGGCATAAAATTGAAACTTTAGTTCAAATTCAAGCCAAATTTTGATTTCGAATTCTATTTGAAATTAAAATCTTGGTAACATTTATATTTATCTCATATTCAAATTTTCGTTACACTTTAAATAAATAAAAAAAAATCTCCAAACCCAATCCAAAATGCAAGTAAAATCCAAATTATATTCAAAACTGAAAATTTGGTACTTTCCCTAAATAATAAAATTGATTATACTCCAAGAGAAAGATTATTTTTTGATATTCACCTACACATATTTGTGCATAAATCTCGAAAAATGGGCATTTGTTCAATGAGAAATTTTGGCAAATCAAAAGACGTCATATGTCCCTTTAGTAGCCGGTAACACCAAACGGTCCGACCAAATTAAAATCAGAATGCGACCCAAGATCAAATGACAATTTGGCCGAAAAGCCCAAATTAGTTTAAAATAAATTGGACTTGGCTCGATAAATGTAAACACTTTAAGATAGTTGGGACGAAAACTTGAATTTAGCTTAAGCTCATTGTTAGAAAATTGGGTCTAAAAAAAGGATCAGGCCCAAAGATCAAATAAGCCCAAGTCCAAATAATAGGTCCAAATCCAACTAAGTCCAAACCCACTAAAGCCTATAGAAAACGTTATAAATAGAGGAGCCCCTTTCATTTGGGGGGAAGAATTTACTCTTAGAAGATTGAAGACTTTGAAGACTTTGAAGATTAGAAAACTCTAAAGATTTGAAGACTCCAAGATCAAGCTCAAGTCAAAGCTAAAGTTCTTCAACAAGTTACAAGCCAAAGACTCCAAGATCAAGCTCAAGCCAAAGCTAAAGTTCTTCAACAAAGCTCAAAGTCGAAGTTCTTCAACAAGCTCAAAGCCGAAGATCTTCTACAAGTTCAAAGTTAAAGCTCTTCAACAAGCTTGAAGCCGAAGATATTCTACAAATTCAAAGCTGAAGCTCTTCAACAAGTTCGAAGCCGAAGATCTTCTATAAGTTCAAAGTTGAAGCTCTTCAATAAGTTCGAAGTCGAATATCTTCTACAAGTTCAAAGCTGAAGCTCTTCTACAAGATCGAAGCCGAAAACCTTCCACAAACTCAATGCCGAAACTTTTCAACAAGCTCAAAGCCGAAGATCTTCTACAAGCTCAAAGTTGAAGCTCTTCAACAAGCTCGAAGCCGAAGATCTTCTACAAGTTCAAAGCTGAAGCTCTTCAACAAGCTCGAAGTCGAAGACCTTTCACAAATCTCAAAGCTGTAGTTCTTCAACAAGCTCGAAGCCGAAGATCTTCTACAAGTTCAAAGCTGAAGCTCTTCTACAAGCTCGAAGCCGAAAACCTTCCACAAAGCTCTAAGCAGAAGTTCTTTAACCAACTCAAAGTCGAAGATCCTCTGTGAGGTTAAAGCTGAAACTCTTTAACAAACTCCAAGTCGGAGACCATCCACAAGCTAGAAACCAAAGACCATCAATCAGCTAGAAATTGAAGATCTTCAACAAGCTAAAAGCCGAAGACCTTCAATAAACTAAATCGAAGTCTCATATTTACTGAAGAGAAAGAATCCGAGGATATATATTAGAGATTGTAATACCACATCACACTACATTAATACAAAAATCGAGTTCATTCCACGTATTATATTTCTCCGGAAATTTCCTGTGAACAGACGCATTTGACAATTTTGGTCTAAATGCATCTGCTCAAAAGACGTAACACATTAGTTTCCTACATATTTTAAAAAGTACTTGCTTTTTACAATTTTTTTTTAAAATAAACCCCTCCCTACTAAATAACCCCTAAGTATGGCACAACAAATGAAAGATACAAAGTTTTAGTTCTCACTTCTGATTGAATGAGAAAAAAAAAATCTTATTAAACTTTCACTGAAAAATACTTCAAATTATTTCTAGGGGAATTTAAAGTTTTACAAAATAAAGCTTATTAGTTTTAGATAATTTTTTTCAAACAAAAAACAAAGATAATTGGTGAGATTTTAAAGATCCATTGACTATTATATTCTCCAGCTTAATTTTGTACCTACATTTGTTATGGATTAATTTTGTATGAAAGTAGTAGAGTCTAGTGCAATTTTTACATTTTTTTTTCCATTGAAATTAATTGGTGCATGTAGTGGAATTTTAAAAAAAGATGGTGAACATTGCAACATTTATAAAAGTCTAAATTTAAATTCATCAAAGAGTAGTAGAGAAAAAGAAGAATAAAAGGGCATTGTAATGAAATAATCCGGTTGGAACCTACTTGATTGTGGATCATATCTACACAAGCATACTGCGTGGAACTTGAGAATATGATTGGTGTGCGCCAAACGTGATTCGAGGTAACTTTAAAAATTTTTTTACTTGAAAAATTGTTCCATTTTTAACTTTGAACTTGATAAGAGAGAACAACTTTTTTTAACGGTTTGTAATTGTTAAATCTTATCAAACTTGCTTAGCCTGAGTATGACACAACAGGTTAAAGGTCAAAAGTTTGAATTCTTCTCCCACATGTTATTGAATGAAAAAAAAAAAAGCTCTTATAAAACTTTCACTGAAAAATGTACTTCAAACTAAATTATTTCTAAAGGTATTTAATGTATTACAACATAAAGGCTTATTAGTTTTGGATAGTTTTTCTCAAAGAAAAAACTAAGATAATTGGTAAGATTTTAAAGATCAATTGACCATCATTCTCCCTCTTAATTTTGTAGCTTAGTTTTTTATGGATTAATTTACTATGAAATTAGTAGTCTAGTGCAATTTTTACATTTTTTTCCATTGAAATTAATGAGTGATTGTAGAGTTTTTCTTTTTTTTTTTTTTTGAGTTCAACAATATGTGGGGTAGCGGGATTCAAACCCCATAACCTCTTGGTCAAGGAGATATGTCTTTAACCAGTTGAGGTACGCTCGGTTTGGCAATGAGTGATTGTAGTTGAAGTTAAATAAAAGGTGAACATTGCAATATTTATCAAAGTCTAAAGTTCAACTTCAACAAAGAGTAGTTGAGAAAAACGGAGAATTAAAGGGTGTGGTAATGAAGTAATCCTAGTGGAACCCACTTTGTTGTGGAACGTTACCTTAACAGACATACTATGTGGAACTTGAGAAAATGGTTGGCGTGCGCCAGACTACGATTCAAGGTATCTTTAAAACTTTTTTTAAATTAAGAAAAAGGTTCCAATTTTGACTTTGAACTTGATAAGAGAGAAGCACAACCTTTTTTTTAAGTGTTTGCAATTGTTAACTCTTATCAAACTTGTTTAGCCTGAGTATGGCACAATAGGTTAATGGTGCAAATTTTGCATTCTTGTCTCACGTGTTATTGAATGAAACAAAGAAAGAACTCTTATTAAACTTTTAGTACAAAATTCTACTAACTATATCTATTGGTATTTAATGTATTACACAATAAAGGTTTATTAGTTTTAGATAATTCTTTTCAAAGGAAAAAAAGATAGTTGGTGAGATTTAGAGGTCGAGTAACCATCATTTATGTAGCTTAATTTTGTACCTTGGTATGTTATGGATTAATTTTCTATGAAATTAGTACAGTTTAGAGAAATTTTTACATTTTTTTCATTGAATTAATCAGAAAATATAGTAAAAGTTAAATAAAAGTTGAACACATAACATTTTATCAAAGTCTAAATTTTATCTTCAACTTCAACAAAAAGTATTAGAGAGGAGAGTAAAAGGGTATCCGAAACTTTATTAATTTTGACCCACGTACCATGTGGTGCTTGCATAAAGCGCTCTATAAGTTACTTTAGGATATTTTCTTTTAATTCGAAAAAAAATTCAATTTTGATTTTGAAGTTGATAGGAAAGATGCTATTTTCTTTTGTTTTGGATTTTTGTTAGAAAGAAAAAACAAATTATTTAACATATCTTTTTTTTTTGTCTTATTTTATAAATTAAAAAGAGAATACACATTAAACATCATTTTGATTTTGCAATTTTTGTTTTTAGTAAAAACTATGTCAAATCTTTTTCTTTTTTTTTTTGGGAAAAATACATTTTTGGTCCTTAAAATTTTGGTTTATTTTCCATTTGATCTCTAGGTTTCAACTTACTAGACTTTTCCCCTAAGTTTTGAGTTTAGTCTCTATTTGGTCCATAGATTTTACAATGGTCACACTTTTACCTATGAATTTCAAATTTAGCTTTCATTTGGTCCCTAAGTTTTAAGATGTTGTATTTTTATCCTTAAATTTTGACTATTCCTCACTTTTAGTCCTTAACATAGCATGAATATTAGTAATAATTTAATTTATTATTAGTATTTTTGTCACATCACCTATTTAAGTATTATAAAAATAATAGTTTTACTATGTAATATTAAATGAATCCTTCAATATTTTGTAAATGTTAATAACAATTATATATATATATATTATGTTAGGTTCCAAAAGTAAGTATTAAGTAAAATATAGGGGTAAAATTGAATAACATTTTGAAACTAAGAGACTAAATGGAAACTAAACTCAACAATCAAAGTTAAAAATGTAACATTTTAAAAGCAAGCAACCAAATTAAAACTAAACTCAATACTTAAGGGTAAAAATACAACATTTTGAAACTTAGAGTCTAAATAAAAACTAATCCCAAAACGCAAGAACCAAATAGGTATTTTTCCTTTTTTTTTAGTTCATGGGTGGAATTCGAGCCTCCCACTCTCCAACTTTAACGAATTAAATTACAGTGAAATTAACAACAAACGCATAATTAATTATAGGAAGTTACCTTTTTTAACCCTTGTGTCAAGAACATATTTTGTATCAAATTGACAAAATATCTATATAAAAAGAAATCTACAAACATATAATTAATTAACAAATAGCTCATCGAGGGTATGTATAAGACATGTATTCTTAAAGTATTTAAAGAAAGCAAATCTAATCATAGCTCTACTAGTTAAGGCATAGCTCTCTGACCAAAAGGTGAAAAATGCATAAAGTGAATTCTCTTTTTCTAAATTGACCTTGATTGAAAAATAGCTCGTCTTTACGATTTTTAGAGTTGTTTGGTATACATTTCATTAACTTTCTCTAGAATTATATAGATTACTTTAACAATATCTGGTTTTCCTCTATGAGTTGGTTATATGTTTCAGTCAAATTATAATTTTTGTACCTTTACTTTTACATGTGTTAATTTCATTCTCAAGTGTATATAAAAATTTATCTTTATGTTTCAATTAATTAATCTTAACCAGCGATATTAAACATAATGAATAATTTACATAATATTCACGGGAACTTACATAAGGTATGTTTTTAATAATGTAGTCAACAATTTGTTCTTAAAAAATGTAATTTAATCTAAAACGTTATTTAATTAAAATAGTTTAAAATCTTAACCAAAATTATTTGCGCAAACAAGCTAAAATTTTGAAAAACAAACAATAACATCTCAAGAATACGAGAGCAAGCATATTATTATAGATAATACAGATAGTATTAAAAAAACATGCGAACATGCGCCTTTCATCTACTGTAATTATTAGCAAAAAGTAGGTGTTACTAGATTTTTGCAGTTATTTAAGTTGATCCTCTAGTACTTGTCTATCATGTTTGTTCAATGGAAGGATTTAGCACTTGTCCAATGAAAACCAAAGTTCTTGTCTTGTCTTCCCTAATCAGAAACAAGAACGAATGGTCAACAACAAAGTCCATCGGCATACTAAGCACCTCTACGACACCACCTGCAGTAGCTGCAGCTTCAGTGCCTTCTTCGTTAACCTCAATAAATGATTTATGATATATTTTTGAAACTTGAAGGTCTTCTTTGGAGTCTACCATTCTTGACAATCCCCTGCAGAAAGGAAGCACCAATCCTAACCCCTAAAAATTTTGGAAAGTTGAACCATAAAATCAATTTTGAACTTTGGAACCTTTAATCCACCCACTCGAACTTCTTTATATGGAATGTGACGGTCAATGAACCCAGATTGAGAATCTATTTTTTCTATGAAAGATGGCAATCCATCCTTTGCATGTGGGAGAAAGAGGTACATAAAAAAACAAAGTGGATCAGATCCTTGTTCGTATGGCAATCCAAGAACTTTAAATCCATCGAAGAAACCTTGGATGCGATTTGTGAAGCAAAGGCGTTGAGGTCGTCAGTGGATTCAAATTTGAGGAAGGACAGAAGGTGGTCCATCGTGGGGCCTGTGGAACCAGCAACAATAAGAAGGACCACATGGATTGATAAAGGCAAAAACTGTAATGCCCCACGCCCAGGATTCGGAATCTGGATTCCGCCCCTACTGGCCCCGGCATTCCCCTACGACCTAACGACGTTACCTACTTAACTTGAGCTGCTTGCGAGAGTGAAGACTGCCCCCACAGACCAACACAGGTCCTTCCAGCATGCTTTGTCCTCACTCA
>JAOANK020852321.1:0-10103 GCA_026257165.2 Telfairia occidentalis | reverse complement strand
CTAAAATGGGTTGATTTTGGCATCACAAGCGCACAAGAAGCTATCTATTACAAAAAAAAAGCTCCAACAGGGCTTGAATTATCCCGAGCCGGCCCGAACCATCGCGAACCACCTTGGAATGGCTTGAACCGGACTCAATTAGGTCAAAAAATGGCTGAACTGGCTGGAGTGAAGAACCAGAGCTGAACTGGTGGAGGACCACCGTACGAACCGCCCAGTTGATGCGCGCCTTTCTGGAATTTGAACGCAACGTTGAGATGTTGTTCTACGGCGTCTTAATGCTGCCTGGGTAGAAGGCCTCCTCTGGTTTGCAGCAACATGTGTCTTTCTTCTTTCTTCATCGATTACATCCTAAGATCAACTCTAATTGACTCCAAATGAATACAGACCCTTTAAGCACACATTAAAACCCTTACATTACCAGGCAATTACAGTTAACTTCAACAAATTAAAGCTAAAAGGATGCCAAAACCAAGAACTTCCCATTTTAGGACCATTCACCATTCATCTCATGAATTTAACCCCACCAAAGCTAATTGAGTGTAGTAAACATGCTCTGATAGCAATTGTTCGGTCAATCTTTGGTCCAAACTTCGAACATCGACCTCCATCTGAGGTATGAGATTCCCTAGTTATTGTATTTATTGTTTTCTCTCGCTTAACTCAACAACATTGTACGCCATTGGAGTTTCAGTCCAAGTGGGCGTTTGTTGGGTTTTTATGTCCTAAAACTCATTGGCATGTAAACATATTCTATCATCAATAAAATAGTTATTGAAGTTATTCAGTAAAGTTGTTATTGAATTAAGTATAACTCTATAAATCCAATAAACTAAGAACCCATGGCTATAATATGAGTACTTAAACTTTATGAGGAGACATAAAAGTGGATCAGGTTTAAGTAAATAGCCAAAATGGTCCATAGTATACGAATTAGGCTAGGTACCTTCTCCTGGTGACAGTATGGAACGCGACCTGCTTTGTATATGATACAAACAATGTGATCCTGAATCGCTCATGTGGAGACATGCGAGTGGGGGCGTTCTATGCAATGAGTTTGCATAAGACTGGACCCCAAAATCGTCACTGTTTTCTTTTTAACACCGTTCACTGAAAACACTGACTAATTTCAAATTGATGACCTAGGTAACTTGATCTTAATCCTGACCTAACTATGAACTCAAATTTATTCGGGATTATCCTTTAATCTGTATGGGTAAACCAGTTGAGATTACGAACAAACGCCCGGTTTTCAATAAAGTTGTTATTCAGTAAAGTTCATATTCGAAAAAATAGTTTTTTTGAAAACCGAGATAGGTGGCAAAATAATATTGATATTAAAATAATTAAAAATTAAATTAGAAAACGTTTTTAATTTAATTTATTATTTTTGTTTTTAATTTATGAAATTAAAAATTAAAAATAGCGAAGAGAGAAAAAATGGAAAAAAAAAATAAGGAAAATGGAAAATGGTGATATTTCATTTTCTTTCATTTGTTTTCTCCATGTTTTGCCACCTTCTCCAGTCCTGATTCATCACCTCTTGAGGTATCAATGAGATATGAGTTAGTTGTGCATGAAACGCTCTATAAAAGAGAGCCAAATTCATGCATGATGAGGCTAATGAAGAACTTCATTTTTGCTCACAAAACCTTGGTGTTCATGTGTTGACCAATAACTAAGTTTCACCCAATTTCCTCCCAAATTCACCAATCAAGGGATCCCACCATCCAATTCCAAGGCTGGAGAATAGCTGAGAAGAAACAGTGGTGGTTTGGGACTTGTTCGTGATCCAATCCGCCGGAGATAGAAAAAGAATTTAAGCTACAAAGGTGAGTATCCTTGTTCTCTATTTTCTCCCTCTTGTTAGCATGATTTTATCCTTTAAATTAAGCTAATTTGAGTGCATTTGATCCTATTCTGCTTCATATGTATGTTGATACATCCTTCACTCCACAATGAAGGTTTTGGTTCGAAATCCCCAAAATACCAAACAGAGCGAAGTTCAGACTATCTGTGGTCCAAACTTCGAACATCGGCCTCCACGATGAAGGTTTTGGTTCGAATCCTTGAAATCACCAAGAGGAGCAAAATTCGGACTATCTTTGATCAAAACTTCGACCATCAGCATCCACGATGAAGGTTTTGGTTCGAAATCCTTGAAATCACCAAATGTAGAGAACTTCACACGATCTTGGTCCAAACTTCGAACATCGGTCTGCACGGTCAAGGTTTTCATCCAAAATCCTCAAAATAACCAAAGGGAGCGAAGTTCGTCATCTTAGGTTCAAACTTGGAACATCGAATTTCCACGATAAAGTTTTTGGTTCGAAATCCTCGAAATCACCAAAAGAAGCGAAGTTCAGATTATCTTTCATCTAAACTTCAAACATCGGTGTCCACGATGAAGGTTTCGGTACGAAATCCTTGAAATCACCAAAGGAAGGAACTTTATACGATCTTTGGTCCAAACTTCAAACATTGTTCTACACGAGCAAGGTTTCATCCAAAATACTCAAAATCACCAAAAGGAGCGAAGTTCATCATCTTTGGCCCAAAGTTGGAACATCGTCGTCCATAATCAAGGTTATGGTTCAAAATCGTCAAAATCACCAAAAGGGGCAAAGTTCAGACTATCTTTGGTCCAAACTTCGAACATCGGTGTCCATGCTCAAGGTTTTGTTTTGAAATCCTCATAATGACCAAAAGAAGTGAAGTTCGAACTATCCTTGGTCCAAACTTCGAACTTTGGTCTCCACGATCAAGGTTTTGGTTCGAAATCCTTGAAATCACCAAAGGGAGCAAACTTCGGATAATCTTGGGTCCAAACTTAGAACATGGGCCTCCACGATCAAGGTTTTGGCTTGAGATCCTCAAAATCACCAAAAGGAGCGAGCTTCGGATGATCTTTGGTCAAAACTTCGAACATCGTCTTCCACGATCAAGGTTTTGGCTTGAAGTCCTCGAAATCACCAATTTGAGCGAAGTTCGGACGATCTTTGGTCCAAACTTCGAAGATCGGTTTGCACGATCAAGGTTTTCATAAAAAATCCTCGGAATAACCAAAGAGAGCGAAGTTCGTCATCTTAGGTTCAAACTTGGAACATCGACCTCCACGATAAAGGTTTTGGTTGGAAATCCTCGAAATCATGAGAAGAAGCGAAGTTAAGATTCTCTTTGGTCTAAGCTTCGAACATCGGTGTCCACGACGAAGGTTTTGGTTCGAAATCCTCGAAATTAGGAAAGGAAACGAACTTCTGATGATCTTTGTTCCAAACTTCAAACATCGGTCTGCAAGAGCAAGGTTTCATCCAAAATACTCGAAATCGCCAAAGGTAGCGAAGTTCGTCATCTTTGGACCAAACTTGGAACATTGGCCTCCACGATCAAGGTTTTGGTTCGAAATCCTCAAAATCACCAAAAGGAGCAAAGTTCAGAATATCTTTGGTCCAAACTTTCAACATCGGCATCCACGATCACGGTTTTGGTTTGAAATCCTCGAAATCACCAAAAGGAGTGAAGTTTAGACTATCTTTTGTCTAAACTTCGAACATCGGCGCCCAGGATGAAGGTTTTGGTTCAAAATCCACGAAATCACCAAAGGGAGCGAGCTTCAGACGATCTTTGGTCCAAACTTCGAACATCGGTCTACACGATCAAGGTAGTCATCCAAAATCCTCGAAATCACGAAAAGAAGCGAAGTTCATCATCTTTGGTCGAAACTTGGAACATCAGCCAACACGATCAAGGTTTTGGTTCGAAATCCTCGAAATCACCAAAAGAAGCGAAGTTGGGACTATCTTTGATTCAAACTTCGAACATCGGCGTCCATGAAATTCTCGTAATCTTAAATAAGAAGCGAAGTGGGACTATCTTCAGCCCAACCTTGGAACCTCGGCCTCGACGATCAAGGTTTTGACTCGAAATCCTTGGAATCACCAAAATGAGCGAACTTCAGACGATCTTTGGTCAAAACTACAAACATTGGCTTCCACAATCAAGGTTTTTGTTCGAAGTCCTCAAAATCACCAACAAGAGAGAAGTTTGGACGATTCGGTCCAAACTTCGAACATTTGTCTGCACGATCAAGGTTTTCATCCAAAATCCTCAGAATAACCAAAGGGAGAGAAGTTCATCATCTTAGGTCCAAACATAGACAATCAGCATCCACGATGAAGGTTTTGGTTTGAAATCCTCGAAATCACCAAAATGAGCGAAGTTCAGGCTATCTTTAGTGCAAACTTCCAACAACGGCCTCCACGATGAAGGTTTTGATTCGAAATCCTCAAAGTCACCAAAGGTAGCGAACTTCGGACTATCTTTGGTCCAAACTTCGAACATCATTCTGCATGATCAAGGTTTTCATCCAAAATCCTCGAAATCACCAAAGGGAGCGAAGTTCGTCATCTTTTGTTCAAACTTCGAACATCGACCTCCAAGCTGAAGGGTTTTGTTCGAAATCCTCGAAATCACCTAATGGAGCGAAATTTAGTCTATCTTCGATTGAAACTTCGACCATCGGCCTCCACGATGAAGTTTTTGGTTCGAAATCCTCAAAATCACCAAAAGAAGCGAAGTTCAGACTATCTTTGGTCCACACTTCGAACATCAGCCCCCAGGATGAAGGTTTTGATTCGAAATCCACGAAATAACCAAAGGTAGCGAACTTCGGACGATCTTTGGTGCAAACTTTGAACATTGGTCTGCACGATCAAGGTTCAAAATCCACGAAATCACCAAAATAAGTGAAGTTCGTCATCTTTGGTCCAAACTTCGAACATCGGTGTCCACAATGAAGGTTTTGGTTCAAAATCCTCGTAATGACCAAAAGAAGCGAAGTTCAGACTATCTTTGGTCCAAACTTCGAACATCAGTCTCCACGGTGAAGGTTTTGGTTCGAAATCCTTGAAATCCCCAAAGGGAGTGAACTTCGAACGATCTTTGGTCCAAACTTCGAACCTTGGTTTGTATGATCAAGGTTTAATCTAAAATGCTCGAAATCACCAAAGGGAGCAAAGTTCGTCATCTTTCGTCCAAACTTGAAACATTTGCCTCCACGATCAAGGTTTTGGTTCAAAATCCTCGAAATCACCAAAATGAACGAAGTTCGGACTATCTTTGTTCCAAACTTCAAGCATCGACCTCGAGGATGAAGGTTTTGGTTTGAAATCCCAAAAATCACGAAATAGAGTGAAGTTTGGACTATCTTTGTCCAAACTTCAAACATCGGCTTAACGAAGAGGGTTTTGGTTCGAAATCCTCGAAATGACCAAGAGGCATCCACGATGAAGGTTTTGGTTCGAAATCCTTGAAATCACAAAATATACTAAACTTCGGACGATCTTTTGTCCAAACTTCGAACATCGGTTTGTACGATCAAGGTTTTCATCCAAAATCCTCAAAATAACCAAAGGGAGCAAAGTTCGTTGTCTTAGGTTCAAACTTGGAACATTGGCCACCACGATCAAGGTTTTGGTTCAAAATTCTCAAAATCACTAAAAGAAGCGAAGTTCAGATTATCTTTGGTCTAAACTTCGAACATCGGCGTCCACGATGAAGGTGTTGGTTCGAAATCCTCGAAATCACCAAAAGGAACGAACTTCAGATGATCTTTGGCCAAACTTCAAACATCAGTCTGCACGAGCAAGATTTCATCCAAAATACTTGAAATCACCAAAGGTAGCAAAGTTCGTCATCTTTGACCCAAACTTGGAACATCGGCCTCCATGATCAAGGTTTTGGTTCGAAATCCTCAAAATCGCTGAAAGAAACGAAAGTTTGGACTACCTTTGGTCAAAACTTCGACCATCGGCCTCCACGTTGAAGGTTTTGGTTTGGAATCCTTGAAATCACCAACAGTAGGGAACTTCGGACGATCTTTGGTTCAAACTTGGATCATTGGCCTCGACTATCAAGGTTTTCGCTCGAAATCCTTGAAATCACTAAAAGGAGTGAACTTCGGACCATCTTTGGTCAAAACTTCGAACATTGGTTTCCACGATCAAGGTTTTGGTTCGAAGTCCTCGAAATCACCACCGGAGCGAAGTTCGGATGATTCAGTCCGAACTTCGAAGACCGATCTGCATGATAAAGGTTTTTATCCAAAATCCTTGAAGTAACCAAAGGGAGAGGAGCGAAGTTCATCATCTTCGGTCCAAACTTGGAACATCGGCCTCCACGATCAAGGCTTTGGTTCGAAATCCTCGAAATCATCAAAGGGAACGAACTTCAGATGATCTTTGGTCCAAATTTCAAACATTAGCGACAACAATCAATGATTTGGTTCGAAATCCTAGAAATCACCAAAAGGAGCGAAGTTCGGACTATCTTTTGTTCAAACTTCGAACATCGGCCCCCAAGATGAAGGTTGTGGTTAGAAATCCATGAAATCACCAAAGAGAGCGAACTTTGGACGATCTTTGGTCCAAACTTCGAACATCGGTCTTCACGATCAAGGTTTTCATCCAAAATCCTTGAAATCACCAAAAGGAGCGAAGTTCGTCATCTTTGGTCCAAACTTGGAACATCGGCCTACACGATCAAGGTTTTGGTTCGAAATCCTCGAAATCACCAAACGGAGCGAAGTTCAGACTATTTTTGGTCCAAACTTCGAACATCCACCTCCACGATAAAGGTTTTGGTTCGAAATCCCCAAAATCACCAAATGGAGCGTGTACGAAAAATCTTTTGTCAAAACTTTGAACATTGGCCTCCATGATGAAAATTATGGTTCGAAATCTTCGAAATCACCAAGAGGAGTGAAGTTTGAACTATCTTTGGTCAAAACTTCGACCATCGCCATCCACAATTAAGGTTTTCGTTCGAAATCCTTGAAATCACAAAATGTAGCGAACTTTGGACGATTTTTGGTCCAAACTTCAAACATGGGTCTGCACGATCAAGGTTTTCATGCAAAGTTCTCGAAATAACCAAAGGGTGCAAAGTTCGTCATCTTAGGTCCAAACTTGGAACATCGGCCTCCACGATCAAGGCTTTAGTTTGAAATCCTCGAAATCACAAAGGGAAGGAACTTCAGATGATCTTTGGTCCAAACTTCAAAGATTGGTCTGCACGAGCAAGGTTTCATCCAAAATACTTGAAGTTCATCCTCTTTGGCCCAAACTTGAAACATTGGCCTCCACGATCAAGGTTTTGGTTCGAAATCCTCAAAATCACCAAAAGGAGCAAAGTTCAGACTATCTGTGGTCCAAACTTCGAACAACAGCCTCCATGATTAAAGTTTTGGTTCAAAATCCTTGAAATCACTAAAAGAATAGAAGTTCAGACTATCTTTGGTCAAAACTTTGACCATCGGCCTCCAAGATGAAGGTTTTGGTTCAAAATCCTTGAAATCACCAAACGTAGCGAATTTTGGACGATCTTTGGTAGAAACTTGGAACATCGGCCTCAACGATCAAGGTTTTGGATCGAAATCCTAGAAATCACCAAAAGAAGCGAACTTCGTACGATCTTTGGTCAAAACTTCGAACATCGACTTCCACAATCAAAGTTTTGGTTCGAAGTCCTTGAAATCACCAACACGAGTGAAGTTCGGACGATCTTTGGTCCAAACTTCGAACGTCGGTCTGCAAGTTAAGGTTTTCATAAAAAATCCTCGGAATAACCAAAGGGAGCGAGAGTTCATCATCTTAGGTCCAAACTTTGAATATCGGCCTCCACGATGAAGGTTTTGGTTCAAAATCCTCGAAATCACCAAAAGGAGCGAAGTTCGGACTGTCTTTAGTCCAAACTTCCAACATCAGCCTCCACGATGACGCTTTTGGTTCGAACTGCTCAAAATCACTAAAGGGAGAAAACTTCAAAGGACCTTTGGTCCAAACTTCGAACATCGGTCTGCACGATTAAGGTATTCATCCAAAATCCTTTAAATCACCAAAGAGAGCGAAGTTCGTCATCTTTTGTGCAAACTTAGAGCATCGACCTGCATGATGAAGGTTTGGTTCGAAATCCTCGAAATCACCAAATGGAACGAAGTTCAGTCTATCTTTGGTCCAACCTTCGACAATCCACCTCCACAATGAAGGTTATGGTTCGAAATCCTCAAAATCACAAAAAAGAGTGAAAATTCGTCATCTTTGTCCAAACTTAGAACATCGGCCTACACGATCATGGTTTTGGTTCGAAATCCTCGAAATCACCAAAAGGAGCGAAGTTCGGACTGTCTTTGGTACAAACTTCGAACATTGGCCTCCACGATGAATGTTTTGGTTCGAAATCCTCGAAATCAATAAAAAGAGCGAAGTTCACACTATCTTTTGTCCAAATTGCGACCATCGACCTCCATGATGAAGGTTTTGGTTCGAAATACTTGAAATAACCAACGGGAGCGAACTTCAGATGATCTTTGATCAAACTTCGAACATCGACTTCCACGATAAAGGTTTTGAGTCGAAATTCATGAAATCAAATAAAGAAGCAAGCTTCGGACAATCTTTAATTCAAACTTCGAACATCGGTCAGCACGATCACGGTTCTCATCCAAAATCCTCGAAATAAGAATAGGAAGCAAAGTTCAACATCTTTGGTCCATACTTGGACCATCGGCCCCCACAATCAATGTTTTGGTTCGAAATCTTCAAAATCACTAAAAGGAGTGAAGCTCGGACTATCTTTGGTCCAAACTTCAAACATCAGCTTCCATGATGAAAGTTTTGGTTCAAAATCCTCAAAATCACCAAAAGAAGTAAAGTTTGGACGATATTTGGTCCAAACTTCAAACATCGGCCTCCACGATGAAGTTCTTGGTTCGAAATCCTTGAAATCACCAAAGGGAGGGGATTCAAACTATCTTAGGTCCAAACTTCGAACATCAGCCTCCACGATGAAGGTTTTCATTCGAAACCCTCGAAATTACCAAAAGGAGCAAAGTTTAGACTATCTTTGGCCAAACTTTGAACAAGGGCCTCCACGATGACGGTTTTGGTTTGACATCCTCAAAATCACCAAAGGGAGCGAACTTCGGACGATCTTTGGTCCAAACTTCTAACATCGGCCTCCATGAGGAAGGTTTTGGTTCGAAATCCTCGAAATCACCCAAAAGAGTGAAGTTTGGACTATCTTTAATCCAAACTTTGAACATCGGCTTTAGTGTTGAAGGTTTTGGTTCGAAATCGTTTACATGCCATGAGTTTTCGAACATAAAAATACAACAGGTTCCATCCAAAATCCTCGAAATCACCAAAGGGAGCAAAGTTCATCATCTTTGGTCCAAACTTGGCAATTGGCCTCCACGATCCTGGTTTTGGTTCAAAATCTCGAAATACCAAATGGAGCGATGGTAAGACTATCTTTGGTCCAAACATCAACTATCGACCTCCATAATGAAGGTTTTGGTTCGCAATTCTCAAAATCATAGAAAGGACAGAAGTTCAGACTATCTTTGGTCCAAACTTCGAACATCGGCATCCACGATGAAGATTTCTGTTCGAAATCCTCAAAATCATGAAAGAGAGCGAAGTTGAAGGATGCATCAACATGCATAAGCAGTAGAATAAGGATCAATACACTCTAACTAGCTCAATTTAATGATGGAAAATCATGCTTTTTAAAGAGAAAAACAGAGAATTGAGGTACCTACCTCTTGTAGCTCAAATCTTCTTTTATCTCCGGCGGAATGCTCCTCCAATCAGCTCCGAGACCACCACTAGTTTCTTCCCGACTATTCTCCGGCCTTGGAACGGGATGGTGGGATCCATTGATTGGTGAATTTGGGTGAGGTAGGAGCAAAGGTTGGCTTAGAGTTCAACACATGAACAACAAACTTTGGAAGGAGATTTTAACTTTTCATTCACCTTCTTTATGCACGAAAATGAAGCCTACTTATAGGCAAATTCATGCATCAAAGCTTCACCTTTGGTTGACGCTCAACCATGGTGATTAAGCATCAATTTTAGGTGGCAAAATATGGGAGTAGGAAGTTTGAAATTCATCAATTTCCATTACTCCTATTTTTTCAATTTCTTTCTTTTTTTTCTTTTTATTTTCCATTTTGATTTTAATTTCAAAAATCAAAATCAAAATTTATTTAATTAAATTAAAAAAAAATTTTAATTTAATTTATTATTTTAATATCAAATATTAAA
>JAOANK020852310.1:0-10104 GCA_026257165.2 Telfairia occidentalis | reverse complement strand
CGATACTCGGTCTCTTAGGCCGTTTTATATTACAACTTGACCCGTACACTTGCGGTAACGCAGTGGGTTGCGATCAATGGTGCAAGATAAGGATTACTTCTCTACTTTGAGTTTGATTCAAGAAGGAAATGACGAGCAGGAAGATGATGAAATCAAGATTAGAATGCATGAAGGAATGGAGCAGCTATGCAGTATAATTACTACAGCATTAGGCACAAAATGAGAGACAGAAGCTCTTGACATATCATAAAGGAATGGTCGCCCAATTAAATCCTCGTTCGAAGAAGCTCTAAGAGTGGAGAAGAAAGCCTTACCTTCCACTCTTAAATATGCTTATCTTGATAAGGATAATAAGCTTCCTGTCGTTATTCATCAGCACTACACACTGATTACGTATTATCTCTACTGTAGGTACTGTGAAAACACCGGAGGGCTATTGGATAGGCATTAGCTAACATCCCTTGTATTAGTCCTACAATGTGTAGGCACAGAATACGGCTGGAAGATTACATAAAAAAATGTGTCGACGCTCAGCGCCGCCTCAACCCCATTATGAAAGAAGTTGTCAAAAAGGAAATTATTAAGTGGTTAGATGCAGAAATCATATATCCGATAGCACTTGGGTTAGTTCAGTTCAGTGCGTTAAAAAAAGGTGGAATTACGGTCATCACTAATAATAAAGCTGAAGTTATTCTAACAAGAACCATATTTGGATGGAGAGTATGTATGGACTACCAAAAGCTGAATAAGGTAACTAAGACAAATCATTTCTCTTTCCCATTTATAGATCAAATGTTGGATCGTTTGACAGAGTAAGATTACTACTATTTTTGGATGGGTACACTGTATATAATCAGATAGTAATTGTCCAGAGGAGTAAGAAAAGACAATGT
This sequence comes from Telfairia occidentalis, assembly GCA_026257165.2. Classification (NCBI taxonomy): domain Eukaryota; kingdom Viridiplantae; phylum Streptophyta; class Magnoliopsida; order Cucurbitales; family Cucurbitaceae; genus Telfairia; species Telfairia occidentalis. The sequence goes on along the minus strand of JAOANK020852310.1, from coordinate 9,211 downwards.
TTACATGCCCATATGGCACATTGGCCTTTAGACAGATGCCATTCAATTTATGCAGTTGATAGCACTCCAAAAAAGTGCTAGTTTAGGTCCTAAATTCGAGTAATTTTGGGGGCTTTTAGGTGTACTTTGATGCGTTTATTATTGAATTTGTAGGAACGGAGCAGTAAGAGACAAAAATATGTATCCGAGGTAGTTTAGGTTGGAAAACGGGTCTAAGATGAGTAAAAACGGTTAAGGAATGAGGAAATGTGGCCAAAATAGATGAAGGCCAAGGCTACAGCATCGAAACACCATGCCAGGGCGATGATATGCCCAAATCTACAGAAAGCTCACACTCTGATGAACAGCGTCGAGACACTATTCAAGGGCGTCTTGACATCGAAGAACACAATCAACCGCACATGCGCGCTCTCCCACGCCATCATCTGCCCGCGCACCTAGCGTACGCGCACAAGCCCGCGCCCCCTAAAAGAGCTTGTCAATGCCCATGTCAACACCAGCTAGCATCTGCCAAGCACGTGCATGCACCCTTTGTCCATACGCTACCCACCTGCGTTGAGACGATGCTTGTAGCATTGAGACGTTGCTGCCTTCTGACCGCTTGCCCAAAACGTACTTTTTGAGTAAGTGAAATTTGAACCAGTGTCGAGACGTTATCTCTCGCATCTCGACACTACCGACAGTTCACTATAAATACATCTTTTTGCCATTAGGGCTAGGGAGCTCGATTTTTGGTGAATTTTTTGAGAGAATTCGAGGGAGAAGAGAATGGGCTACTGTTCTGGAGCTTGTGGGAGGTTTTGGAGTGCTTGGGATCTAGTTTCCACATATCGAGAAGCGTGTCTACAATAAAAACAGCATGGATTTCATCCAGGTTGAATATTATGTATTTTAGTAGCGAAATCAATTAGAACTTAGGGTGTTAGTTGTAATGAACTCTTAGATTTGTTGATTTTCTTACGGAATGCAAATTTTTTACCGCTTTCTTCTATTTTCCAGCATTAAATTCACTACATTAAACTGGCCATTAGGTGTGTGTATGTCGTTTTCAATATCTTGCTCGAGAAAGATGGTGGTAAATTTAGACCAAGGGAATGAGATGTATGGTTTTCTATGCACGAGAGTGAAAGGAGAGCTTGCGAGGTCTGTGATAGGTTACTTTATTGCCACATTCAAATTCTTAATGTGAGACATAGAATAGGGGAGTTAATTGTGACACTTGGTGGACCTCGAGAGGGGGAAACCCGAGTCAATTAACCTTAGAATTAAAAAAAGTGTAATAAATTGTATCCCATGAGTTAATTAATTGTCTACGTGTTACGTTTCCCATACCAACACCCTAGAACCTCCTTTTGTTCGATTAATCCACCGTTACCATGCATTTTTGTTGCTTTCTCTACTTTTAGTACTGTTGCATGATAGTGGGATTATTAAATAAAATCGAAAGAATTAACTCATTAGTTAGAAAATTAGAAATCACGATTCCCTGTGGACGATACTTGGCCTCCTAGGTTGTATTACTACAATTGACCTGTACACTTGCAGTCAATTGTTAGGTGCAATCAAGTTTCTGGCACCATTGTCGGGGAATTGGTGTATTTTTTATTTTCTTATTATCGAGGCATTTGAGTAGGTCTTAATTTAAGGTGTATTTGTATGAGATTTTTCGTTTCCTTTATTTTGTGTTATTTTTGGTGTATTTCATGTGCTCAAGGCACTAAACCTATTCCCTTTGATTCAGAAATTGAATGAACTTGTAGGAGGAATCTCAGAGAATCGAGAGTAGTACTCGAACCGATGACCTAGCAAGAAGGAGACCCACTGGCTATCTAAGATTATTTTCAGCATACGGTTCCTAATGCTCAACAAGGAATCGTGCACACATCGATCAATGTTGTAAACTTCAAACTCAAGCCAAGACTTATCCAAATGGCTTGGGATTGCGCATTTAGGGACTCAATTGTTGAGAACTCACATAACCATGTTAGATCCTTTCGAGGGACTTGTAGCACAATTAAATTAAATGGGGTTTCTAACGATTCAATTCGCTTATGTTTATTTCCTTCTTTTTTTTGTGTGTAGGACAAGGCGAAGGACTGGTTGGAATCCCTACCAGTTGACAACATTTCTACTTGGGACAAACTTGCCCAAGCATTCCTAAAGAAGTTCTTTCCTTCACCAAAGACCGAGAGATTAAGGAACTAGATTAGCAATTTTAGATAGGCTAATGATGAGCAGCTTTATGAGTCTTAGGAGAGTTTCAAGGAGTTGTTGAGAAAGTGCCAATAGTATGGGTATCTTGATTGGCTTCAGGTACAGTTTTTTTTATAATGGTTTAACAAGTACTAACAAGTCAGTTAAGGATACAGTTGCTGGAAGGTCGATTTTCTCCAAGACACATGTTGCTGCTCTGGCTTTGTTGGAAGATATGGCAGCTAAAAGTTATTATTAGCCTTCAAAGAGAACAGCTGCTCGAGTCCTAGGATTACATGCGATCGATGACTAATGCTACTTGGGAGGATCCTCAGTTGGATCCTCAGTAAGTGCTCTTAAAGCACAAATAGCATCACTGACTAATGCCTTGAAAAATCTAGCTATGCAGGGAAAGCCTCAGTCAATTGCATCCATCGCGCCCTATCAATCTTATCCTACTTGGGAGGATCCTCAGTTGGAGCAAGCCAACTATGTCAACAAGGGCTATGGATTTCAAGGAGCTCAGTTTGGAGGCCAACAGAACCCAATGTCGCATCACTACAACCCATATTTGCGCAACCATGAAAACTTTTCATATCCTAATAATAAGAATGTTTTATAGGGACCTCTTGTTATGCATCATCATTCCAGCAGCAATCCTATGACTCATCTTTGAAGGAGATGCTGAGAACATTGATTAAAGAGGCTCGCAATAGAACAACTAGCCTAGGGAGTAGGATGGATAGCTAGGAAAAGGCCATAAAAAATTGAAAGGTCCAAGTTGGAGAGATAACCACTTCACTGAGCACGATGTAGAAAGGTGAGTTCCTAAGTCTCATTGTAGTTAATCCTATAGAACATTGTAATGCTATTATGTTGAGAGGTGACAGGACCTTAACTGAAAATGAAAAATATGAGCCTGAGAAAAAGGGGCCCATGAAGAAATCTAAAGAAAAGAATGTTGAGAATAAAGAGAAAGAGAAGAAGGATGAAGAGAATGTGGCTAAGGCAAAGAAAGACAGAGTGCAACCATCGAGTTTAGGGAAGTATTCTGATTCCCCCCCTCTTGATTTGAGTAGAGTCTTTTATCCTCAGCGATTCATAAAAAAGGATATTGACGATCAATTTTCCAAATTCTTAGACATTTTTAAGCATTTACATATTAACATTCCTTTTGCAGATGCCCTGGGGCAAATGTCGAAGTACATAAAGTTCATGAAGGAAGTGTTGTCTAAGAAGAAGAGATTTGGGCAGTTTGATAAGGTAGATCTAACAGAGCAATGAAGTGTCATACTTCAAATGAAGCCACCAGAGAAGCTTAAAGATCCAGGGAGTTTTACTATCCCTTGCACCATTGGTAAGTTAGAGATTAATCCCACTTTATGTTATTTAGGTGCATCTATTAATATTATGCCTCTGTCTATTTTCATATCGACTTGGGGCACGTACAACCGACTACCATCCGTCTATAGTAAGTTGATCAATTGGTGACATTTTTGAAAGGTATAATAGAGGATGTGTTAATCAAAGTTGACAAGTTCACCTTTCCTATAGATTTTGTAGTTTTAGACATGCAAAAGGACTCGAAGATGCCCATCATTTTGGGAAGACAAATTCTTGGCCACTAGAAGGGCCTTAATAGACGTCTAGCAAGGTAACCTATTGATTCACGCACATTGTGTCGATTAGTTCCTAGCTGGATGCCAAAAACTTAATCGCAACATATGGTGTGCGAATACCGCAGTGTATGGGTCAGTTTTAGTATAGTGAAGTCGAGTGTTGGAGTGTCATCCTCGGGATTGGGTTTCTAGATTGATTATGTACCACGAATAGTCACACCTCATTTTATTTAGGGAATCCATTATTGAAACGAAATCTAAGTTACACTACTTCTACTCTTAGATAGGTGGAGGACACATAAGGAGAGCATGCCTCGACTGAATTGACATGATTTGTGACATTAGACCTTACTAACAAATAGACTTCTCTATCGCCATGTAATTATAAGTTGGGTTTAACTAAAATTCGACTTCCTCTCTCGAGCTCAGCTAGTCTCTTACCAAACATGCAGACTCAACTTCTCGATTTTTTACCTTCACACCTAGCAAGGCATTACAAACTACCCACCGATTATCACCCCTAAGAGGACCCATTGTGATCTCATCCTCTCTTGAGCTCAGGGCAACCCACTTGTCATCATGGTTTGTGGCAAGCATCTCACGATGGATGAATTTCATAAAAGATAAATTTGTTTCCATATTTCAAATTTTCATTATCTTCATGTTGATTTATCTGTCCATTTTGCTCAAGAAATGCTTGATTATTAATTCTGCTAAAATAATTCCCAATCAATTATCTGCTCAATAAAATTCCCAGAATTAGTAGTAATAAGGCACAATTCCCCTCAATTCTATTCCAGTGCTACAATAAATAGATTGATGTCACATTATGAAATTTCTCACAAGTCGTATATACAAAACAAAGGCAAATTATGCAGTTATTCAATAAACCAATGGCAATTTTCTCAAAGAATGAGATAAAATCTAGCCTAAAAGACTCCTAATAACTCTCTTTTGGAGAGTTATCAGCAAGCAACCTATTTCATCGCCTAAACCTGTTGAAGTCCAACCCATCATTGGAGAAGTTCTTGCATCTATTCAAGCGACAGTGCAAGAAGAGGAACCTTCGTGGCAGTAGCTAAACCAGAGGAACTACCTGAAGAAGTGCACAAAGAAATCCCCCTGGCTGAAGAACAAGGATAACCGAAGGAACCTGAGGTTCAAGAGGAAGATGATATCTAAGAGCTTATCGCACGAACACCCACGAACGCTTCATCGAGCACTTTGCAAATGAAAAAGAAGTCCAATAAGAAGAAGAAGCTCACACCAGTTGATGAACTAGGCGTTGAAACACTGCAATGAAACGAGCCAAACAAAAGGGTAAAGAGGCCATTCGTGAACCTGTGATGGAGCATCAACATTACAGAGCATTAAAGAGAGGGACTTCTTGGCGGAACAAGAATTTTTAGAGCCGCATGAAGAGTTACCAAGTCATCTCTCTACAGAAATCACTAATCACTCTTGGTAATATTTTTGTAGGAAACTAGAGTTTGCCATTGTTGAATCATGCGAGAATTCTACGCCAATGATGAGAGCAATAGTTTTGAGATGTTCGTACATGGTATCCCAGTAGATTTCTCCTTTAGAGCTATTAACAGTATCTTCCACCTTCAAGACTACCCATACATTGTCTACAATGAGATGGTGACTGTTCCATCTCAAGAGCAACTCAATGCAGCATTTCCTCAGGTAGGAATTGAAGGTGCCCGATGGAGAATTTGTTCCACTGGCGCTCGCACATTCCAGTCCACTTTTATGAAGACAAAAGCCAATGTCTAGCTTTCATTCCTAAAGTTATGTCTGCTTCAAGTGACCCACAACTCCATTATCAAGAAGGACAGAATTTTGCTTGTGTTTGCCATCATGTGGAGCCTCAACATTTATGTAGAAAAGATCATTGCCCTAGAAGTATACTTGCGTGCCAAGAAGGTGGGCAAGTTGTTTTTCCCCAACAATATCACGATGCTGTGCAAAAGAGCAAAAGTGTCCATGTATCTTGATGACATCCCCTTGTTTGACAAAGGAGTGATAGGCAAAACCAACTTGGTGCGGCTTCAAATGGATGACAACATACCAAGGCAAGGAGGAGGCCTTTTATATGCAATATATCTGTTGCTCTAGCAACAAGAATTACTGATGAGTAAGAATGAGTTCCAAGAGAGGCAATCTCAAACTTACTGAAATTATGCTCGGAGACACAATGTTGCTCTCAAGAAGGCTCTACAGGTGAACTTCACAAAACCATATGTTGTTTTCTCACCCTTACGTGATCATTTTATGAATCCATAGACCCTTTCCTCCGGTAATGCATGACAAGGCTGCAAAGGAGCAAGATCCCATTTTTGAAGATTGATGAATGCAAGGGATGTTGCTATCCTATTTCTATCTATTCTCTTGTTCTCAATTTATTTATGTCATTTAAATTTTCTTGCTTCCTTTGTTTTATCTCTAAAAAAGAAATTTTCTATTGCTGCTGATGTTTGACCCCCCTCATATATTTTGTAAACTTACTCCTTTAATGCAATAGATATTTGTTGGGGTTTAATTTTATATCTGTAAAGCATTCTAGCTGATATTCATAGAGTAATTCTAGTATTGAGCATAACCATTAATCCAGCATTTACAGAATGTGTTGAGTCATGCTTTGTTTAATTTATTGATTAGTATGAGAGCACATGTTTGTGTCTACTAGAGTTGAAAACTTATTGACTTAATACTTCCCCGCACAATAAATCAACACATTATACCTATTCTTTGGATCCTACATTTAGTCTAGTTTGATTCCTGAGCAAAATTTGTTCTAGCATTTAGGGAACTGACAGTTTCTAGATCATTACTACCTAGGATTCTTTAGATTAAGTTGGAAATTCTCTCCAATTGCTAAGTACATTGAGGATAATGCATCTTTTTAAGTTTCAAGATGTTGTGTCCCTTTTGCTCCTTTAAAATCTTTGATCGAACTGTATAATTGTTTTCCTTTGTTTTGTACAGCACACTCCTCTCCCTTAAAGACTTTCCTTCTGAGTAGGCCTAGTAATCAAAGGTATTTATGACACCCATTATTTGCCACTGCATCAAAAAGTAACTCAGAGGGGATGTTTGAAAAAAAAAAAATATTGAGGGATGAGTGTTGCTTGAATGTTACTGCTCTCCCAAGACTTAAGTGTTCATCATCACCAATGTTTCCATTCTGAGGGACAAGAGAGAGTAACGAGAAAGTTTGTTGTTGATAAAATGAATGTTTAATCCCTAATAAGTGATGGGTCAAGAAAATAGACTATGCTGACATAAGGTGTTGTTGTTCGAAAACAAAGGCTATGACTTGATCGGACCCAACAATGCGTTACCACAAGTACACAGGTCAATTGTAGTTATAAAACGACCTAAGAGACCAAGTATCGTCCATTGGGAATCAGGATTTTTAATTTCTTATGTTATTAATTACTTCTTTCGATTTTATTTAGGGAACTCAATATCATGCAACAGTTTTAAACTATAAAAAGAAATAAAGTGAGATACGCTAATGGTACAATAATCAAGAGAATAGAGGTTCTAGGGCATTGGTATGGCGAACGAAACAATTAAACAATTAATTAACTCATGGGATGCATTTGATTACCAATTTTTTAAGTCTAAGGTTGATTAATTTAGGTTTCCCCCTCTCAGGTCTACCAACTCCTACAATTAACTTCATATTCGATGTCTTGCAATAAGAATATAAAAGCGGCATAAAAATAAAATATCACGGACCTCGCAAACTCTCCTATCACTATCATGCATAGAAAAGTATACGTCTAAAATCCTATGTCTAACTTTACTCCTCTCTCTCTTAAGTAAGAAAGTATATACATCATACATAGCACTCAATGACCAGTTGAATGTAGTAAATAACATGCTAGAAATTAGAAGAAAACGATAATAAAGTACATTCCACAAGAAAATTGATAAATCTAATAGTTCATTACACCCAACACCCTAAAGCTAAAGTGATTTAGCTACTGTTTTTCATCTTAAAATGCCCAGAAAAATCCACAAATACAAAGAATATAAAGAGTATGAGAGAAAAGAGGGAACTTCCAAAAGAATCCACGCCATTTCGGCTGTAAATATGCCTTTCGAGGTGTCAAAACTCGATTCCGAGCACTCTGACAGTCCCCCAGAACAACAGAAAAGTAGCCCACATTTTTCGCTACCGATAACTCTAAAAAATCTAACCTAAAAACCAGCTCCTCCACCCTAGCAGTGGAAAAAATATAATATAATGTTTGCCGACAGCATCTCGATGTTGTCCCGAATGCACTTCCTCGAAACATGTGTTTTGGTGCCCACGATCAAGTGACGGTAGCATTGAGACGCAACATGTAGCATCTCAACGCTACATGTGTGTGCAAGAAAGGCATGTGCAGTAAGGAGGGCACACGTGTGCGCTCCCACGTGCGATGGTACGGATGTTCAGACGCTGCTTGTTTCTTCAATGCTCCACACGATCCTTCTTTGCAAATTAAGGTGCCTCAATGTCATGGCTTGGCGTTGAGACACCCAGCTTCGGGTCTTCACTTAATTTGAGCCCCATTTCTTCCTTCACTTGGCCGTTTTTTCTCCTCTTGGGCCCTCTTTCAACCTAAACTGCCTCGAATCAATATTTTCACCTCGACATGCTCGGTTCCTACAAATTCAATAAATATAACATCAAAGTACACCTAAAAGCCTACAAAACTACTAAAATTTAGGCTCCAAAATAGCACTTTTGAAGTGTTATCATGACTCGAAGCGAACAAAATGTTATTTTATTGCAAAAGAATTTAAAGAGCAATCTATTAATACTAAAATCTAAGGCAATCAAAAGCAGTGCTGAGAAGGGAATATGACGGAACTCTAATTGCTGGATTGCATGGTAGGTTTGAAGACTTAAGAATTAGAATACTTCGAGATATGAACCTTAGAATAAATAGAACTTGTGTTGAAGCCTTTATAACTATCATGAACCATACATAAGGATACCGACCTAGTGATCAAAGATCGTGAAAATCGGGATCAAAGAGACAAATGTATCATAAGGTGGCCATAAAAATGTACTATTTATATATATTGAATCATCTCTATGGTGTGAATGCATATATCCTATAACGTTTTCGGAAGGCTGAGTTTTTCAATAAACTCCTAATAAAGTTTGTTGCTCATATGAGCGGTATGTCAATGTTGTAGGAGCACCCTTGACAGATATTACCTATATGGGTTTGAGGGTGAGTCATTCTATATGAGGATATATGCCTTATCCTCAAAATACGGTCATAAAATACTTGGATCAGTAAAAGGCCATCACTGTTGGGGTTGGTGCCCTAAATCTCGTGAGTTTCGTATTTTGTAATTATTGTAAACAAATTATTTATTTAATAAAA
>JAOANK020852299.1:0-10104 GCA_026257165.2 Telfairia occidentalis | reverse complement strand
TAACATCAATAACAACTTTATTGACAATAGAATGTGTTTACAAGCCATTCGAGTTTTAGGACATACACACCCAACATATCCATTGATAAAAAGTTAAGAGTGGGGGAAGCAAGGCCAACAACCGTGACTCTTCAATTGGCTGAGAGGTCAATTACTTATCCCAAAGGCAAGATTGAAGACATTCTGGTGCAAGTTGACAAATTCACATTCCTAGAAGATTTCATCATTTTGAATTATGAAGCCAACAAAGAAGTGCCTATAATTATGGGAAGACACTTCTTAGCAACAGGCAAAACGTTGATTGATGTATAGAAAGCGAAATTGACTATGAGAGTAAATGACCAAGAAGTAAAGTTCAGTGTATATGACGCCATGAGATATCCATCAGAAATCGAAGGATGTTCAACAATTCAAGTGGTGGAAGAAATTGTTGAAAATGCAGTTGAGGCGAACTTGCAAGAGCACCTTATTCAGTAGTTTGGGGATGTTGAATCCCTAAATGAAGAATGTGTTATCAATTGTACTAATCTAGGAAGTACTGAGGTGTGTGAAATTTCAAACTATAAAAAAACGTTTAATACTCTTGATTTGAATGATAGAAAATCTCCACCAATGAAGCCATCTATTGAGGAACCACCATAGATGGAATTGAAACCACTACCATCACATCTGAAGTATGTGTATCTTGGAGTAAAGGAAACACTGCCAGTCATTGTTGCAGCAAACTTATTGCTAGGTGGTGAGGATCGATTAATACAATTACTGAAGCAATATAAGAAGGCAATTGGTTGGACTCTAGTAGATATTCAAGGAATAAGTCCATCTGTTTATATTCATAAGATCAATTTAGAAGATGAAAATTTTAAATCTACAGAGCAACAAAGAAGGTTGAATCCAACCATGAAGGAAGTTGTGAAGAAAGAAGTCAATAAGTGGTTAGATGTGGAAATCATCTATTCCATTGCAGACAATAATTGGGTAAGTCCTATTTAATGCATGCCTAAGAAAGGAGGAATGACCGTGATCACAAATGAAGCCAATGAACTTATTCCAACCAAGATAGTTACAGGCTGAAGGGTATGCATGGATTATAGGAAGCTCAAGCTTACTATTGCTTTTTAGATGGTTATTCAGGATATAATTAGATTAGTATAGTCCTTGGTGATCAAGAGAAAACCACATTTACTTGTCCTTATGGTACGTTTGCATTTAGAAGGATGCCCTTTGATCTCTACAACGCTCCAGCAACTTTTCAGAGATGTATGATGGCGATATTCTTTGATATGGTTGATTCTATTACAGAGTATTTATGGACAATCTTTTTGTTTTTGAAAATTTATTCACTACCTATTTAAATAATTTGGGTAAAGTTTTGAAAAGATATGAAGAGACTTATCTGGTCTTAAATTGGGGAAAATGTCACTTCAAGGTGAAGGAAGACATTGTTCTAGGCAACAAGATTTCAGAAAAAGGGATAGAAGTGGATAGAGCAAAGATTGAGATCATTGAGAAGATGGAACCACCAAATTCAGTTAAGGGAATTAGAAGCTTCATTGGCCATGTAGGTTTCTACCGAAGGTTTATTGAGAATTTTTCTAAGATTTCTAAACCTCTTTGCATGTTATTAAAAGCTAACCAATCTTTTGAGTTTAATGCAAATTGCTTAAAAGCTTTTCAGGTGTTAAAGAAAGCATTGATTACTGCACCAATTATTTCGTCACCCATGAGTCTATTGTTCGAATTGGTGTGTGATTCAAGCGATTATATTGTTAAAGCAATGCTTGGACAGAAACATGACAAGATGATTCATCCAATTTATGACGCCAGCAAGACTTTGACTGAAGAATAGCTGAATTATACCACTATAGAGAAGGAGCTTGAAATTTAGACCATATTGGTAGGTTCTAAAGTTACTCTTTTTACAGACCATGCAGCAATTCGTTATCTACTGGCGAAGAAGTATGCAACACCACAACTTATCAGATAGGTGCTTCTATTGCAAGAATTTGACTTAGGGATAAAAGACAATAAAGGTTATGAAAACTATATTGCACATCATTTGTCAAGAGTTGAGCAAACAAAAGAAATGTTATAGCAACAAGAGATTCGAGACTGTTTTCCAAATGAGCAAATATTTATGGTAGCTCAAATTATTGATGTTGAACTTCCTTGGTTTGTAGATATTGCTAAATCTTTAGCTGTAGGTATATTATCATCAGATTTGACGAAGTAGCATCTGAAGAATTTTCTTCATGATGTGCGCTTCTATTTTTGGGATGATCCATTTGTCTATAGATGTGTTCCTCAAGCAAAAGTACCAGCAATACTGGAACACTATCACACAACACCCTATAGAGGATATTTTAGAGGACAAAGGACTGCAGCCAAAGCATTGCAACCTGGATATTTTTGGCCATCAATGTTTAAAGATCCACACATATCCAACAAACACATGTGATAAGTGCCAGAGGAAGGGCAATATTAGAATAAAAAATGAGATGCCACTTACTTATATTCTAGAGATAGAGTTGCTTGATGTTTGGGGGATTGATTTCATGGGTTCATTCCCCCATCTAATGGTTAGTTGTATATTTTGGTTGTTGTTGATGATGTGTCTAACTAGGTGGAAGCAGTTGCTTGTGCCCAAAATGATGCTAAAACAATTTCAAAATTTCTCCAGAAGAATATTTTTACTCGTTTTGGAACCCCGCATGCTCTAATAAGCGACGAAGGATCTTATTTTGTCAATAGGATTCTTAGTAATTTATTAGCAAAGTATGGTGTTAAGCATAGAGTCTCAATTCCTTATCACCCACAAGCTAATGGTCAAGCTAAAGTTTAGAATAGGGAAATCAAAGGTATCTTAGAGAAAGTTATCAACCCAACTAGAAAAGATTGGTCTTTTAGGCTACTAGACGCTCTTTGAGCTTACAGAACTGCATTCAAAACACCTTTCGAAATGTTTCCCAATAGGTTAGTTTCTAGAAAGGCATGTCATCTACCTTTAGACTTAGAGCATAAAGCTTTCTGGGCCTTAATGAACTTGAACTTTGACATTACAGCTACTGGAGCAGTGCGATTCCTATAATTAAATGAATTAGAAGAGCATCGTCACTTCTCTTATGAAAATGCCAAGATCTAGAAGGAAAAGACTAAAGTATGGCATGACAGGAATTGATTTTAAAGCAATTTGAGAAAGGTCAACAAGTATTGCTATACAATTCGAGACTTAAGCTTTTGCCCGAAAAATTAAAATCTCATTGGTCTGGACCTTTCACAATCTTAGAAGTTTTTCCATATGGAGCTATTATGTTGAGAGATGAAACCGATAGGAGAAGCTTTAAACTAAATGGAGAAAAAATAGTATTACTGTGGAGAGAATTTTCTTAGAAAATGCACTTCTCTCCAATTGCTAACACCTCGACAGAGGAAGAAGATTGCGAAAGCATTTTCTAGGCTTAACGCTGATTTATTTTTTGCTACCTTTTACTAATTCGATTTTTGTTTTATTTAGGAATATTTTTAGGAAATCTTGCATTTGATTTTTAGTTTAAATGAATTAATTAGATTACATTTTATCTCTTTTAATTTTTTTTTTTTACAATTTGAATTTGAATTTGAGAATTTAGATTTTATTTGATTTGGATTTCACTTTGAATTTGGAGTGGGTAATTCTAAAGATAAATAAAAAAAATTGAATTTGATTGATATAATTATCTTATTCTAATTTTACATTTTTTATTTTATAGATAATTATGAAAAATTAAGGAAAAATTGCAAGATTTGAGGCAGCAAAGATATTGTAGAGAGAGAGCATAAATTCCTGTTTAAAATTCAAATTTACGTGTCGTAATAAATGCTCTAACGTTTGCTTTGCACGACACAAAGATTTTGATAGAGCCGTAATAATGAGAGAGATCCGTTGGAATATTTTTATTCCAAGATAATTCCTTTTGCATGCAATAATTCAGGAATATTTGAGCTAATTACCATTCAAATGACTAGTAAGTCCTCAGTTTATGCTCTTATTTCTATGCTTGCATCTTCATCCTTCCTACCTCCCTTAATTAAATCATTCTTCTTCTTTCGCACAAAACCTTACCCAAGAAACCACCATGGCACCAAAATGGGGAACAAAGAAAGTGCATGACTTTGACGTTGATCTTTTACTCGATGCTCTTGCATCACCTCCGCTGGAAGAACAAATTTTGATTCTTCCACAACCACCACAGAAGAAAGAAAAGAAGAATTCGAAGAAGGATAAAGCACCACCAAGTCCGTTCGCAATTGAACTAGTTATTAGCACAGTCTTAGCAGCAGTTCAAGAACAACTACCAGCAAGAGAACCATCAATGCCAACAGCTGAACCAGAAGTTCAACCAGAAGGAGTACGTGATGCTCAACCTAAAGAAGAGCAAGAGGTCATGTTGCCTGTGGTGGAAGAAGAAGTTCAACCAGGAGAACAATTAGTTCAAGAGGAAATCGCTACAGAAGATCTGATTGAAGAACCAACAACTGACATATCTCCCATTACACTAAAACGTAAGGAGAAGTCCAAGAAGAAAAAAAAGATGACACCTTCAGAGGAACCAGAGGTAGAGGTCCTTGCTATCAAGAGGGCAAAGCATAAAGGGAAGGAACCCAAGCGCCAGACCGTTCTTGAAAGTTTGATTAATGATCAGCAAGGGAACGTTACCGTACCATCAAGAAAAGAGATTTTCTGCTAGAGCGAGGGTTCTTTGAACTGTTTGATGATCTGCCCCACTATATCTCAATTGGAATAATCAACCATTCTTGGGATTCATTCTATCGAAAACCTGACATGGCAATCATGGGCATTGTCCACGAAGTTTATTCCAATTTGGATGAAGACAACGAGTTTGAAACCATGGTGAGAGGTGTCCTTGTTGATTTTTCTCCAGGTGCTATCAACAATATCTACAACCTTCAAGATTTTCCACATGTAGTTTATAATGAGATGGTGATGCACCCTCTCAAGAACAGTTGAATGCAGCCGTTCGAGAGGTAGGTATCGAAAGAGTAGTGGTGGGTATCTTCCACTAGAGCAAGGACTTTTCAGTCAGTATTCCTGAAGACAAAGGCTAATGTTTGGCTCTCTTTTCTAAAAACAAGATTGTTTTCTGAACCCATGACTTCACAATCAAGAAAGACAGGATCCTCCTAGTCTTTGCATCATGAGAAGTCATAGCATTGATGTAGGAAAATGATTGCCCCTAAAATCTATATGCGTGCTAAAAAGACAGTAGGCAAATTATTTTTCCCCAACACGATTACTATGCTATGAAAGAGGGTAGGTGTGCCTATATATGATGAAGACATCCCTCTATTCGATAAGGGAGTCATTGACACTGCCAACTTAGTACGGCTACAGCGTGATGAACATCTGCCAAGACAGGGAGTAGGATTATTATGCGGAGTATATTGATTGCTAAAGCAACATGAGTTATTGATGAACAAGATGGAATTCCAAGAGTGCCAACTACAAACTTTCTATAATTATGCCAAACGATATGACTCTACTCTTAAGGACGCTTTGCGCGCAAACTTCATCAAGCCCTATACTGCTTTCCCTCCCTTTTTAGACGACTTAATAAACCAGTGTATCCCACCACCTCTAGTAGTGCATGACCAGGCTATGAAGGAGCAAGATCCAATGTTTGAAGACTAAGCTTATTAGGGATGTTGGATGTCCCTTCTTCATTCTCATGAGTATTTTAAAAAATTTCAATTATTGATAGTTGTCTTTATGTATTTGTTTCTGCTTCTGCTCCTTTAATATTTTCATGTTTCACTGTTTGTTTCTTATGGACCCCCCCCCCCTCTTATATTTTGAAATCATTATTTTGTAACCCTCTGATCTTAATCAATGAAATCTGTATCGGGTTTGGGGCAACAAATGTTTTGTGTAGTATTCCAGCTGTGTTCTTCATATACATAACTCTTACTTAGCAAACAATTTGATCTAGCAACAGTAGAACTTTATGAATAGTTTAGTAAGAGATACATTTCACTGGTATGGGAGCCTTAGTTTTTTATTCTTAGGTTTGTAAAATTATTAACCTAGATTCTTTCTGCATAGAAGCCCACTTATTTTGCCCAATCTTAAGAACCTGCTGTTAGTTTAGTTCATCCCTAGGAAAATTTTGCTCCATCAATTAGATGAACATTTTGTCTGCCTGATCAAACTTACCTAGGGTGCCTTAGATTAAGTTTGGGGATTTACCCCCTATTTATTGTCTAGCACATTGGGGACAATGCGCATTTTAAGTTTGGGGATGTTGAGTCCTTTAGTCCTTATTTCTTTTTTTTTTTAGCCTTATTGAATCCAAATGTTCTAAAATTTCATGTACATTCCTCTATTCCTGGTAGTACACTCCTCTCCCTTTTGACACTTGTGTGCTTTTTGAAAATCAGAAGACAAGTGAATATTCCAAAAAAATGGGGAATTATGAGGGATGAGTGTTGCTTGAATGTTACTATATCTTTAGAACAGGAAGGTTTGCTACCAAGAATATGAATGAAATTCCTGATAAGTGATGAGTTTGGAAAAGGCAATGACTTGAAGGGAATAGAATATTTTCTTTGTACAATTCTTTTGAGTGAGCAATGTGTGAGCATTTTGTTTAAAATGAAACCTAGGGGATCCAAAGGTAGGGGAGAGAAGGGAACAAGATGAGATTCTGATTGAGGGATTACACAGTAAGGTTGATGACTTAGGAATTAGCGAGCTAAGAGTTAGGAACTCTAGACTAAGTGAAATTTGTGGCATATGCAGAAAGTCGAAAGGAAGATAAGGGGTTAACCGAAGGAAGATAGGAGACAGCTTGATAATTGATAATCTTTCACTTGACAATTTATCTAATTCTATTGCAGGATTCTAGTTGTCAGAGCAAATGTTTTGAGTTCTCAGAAGGTTTTAAGTATTACTTGAGGACGAGCAATAGTTCAAGTGTGAGGATTTTTGATAACTCTCCAAAAGAGAGTTATTGGGAGCCTTTTAGGATTGAATTCATGTTATTCTTGAAAAGGTTTCCCTTTAATTTTTGAAGTAATTGCTTGATTTGTCTTTAATTCCTTATAATATTTGTGAGGGTCTTTTGATTGATTCAACATTATATTTAAGACAACATTTAATTAAAATTAAGGGAAATTATACTTAATCGCTACTAATTCTAGGCATTTTGTTGAGCAGGAAATTGGTGGAGCAATATTTTTGGAAAACAATTGATCAAGCATTTATCCAGCAAATAGAACAAAAAAAATCTGCGTGAAGATAATGAATATTCAAATATAGAAACTTGTCTTATTTTTTACGAAATTAATCCACTATTAGATGCAAGCCACGTGGACGATTTAACTTGATAAGTTTTTCTAATTACAAAAGGGAGCTGATAAATAGAAAAGGAGGCCGCCAATTCAAGGGATTTGGAATTTTGAAGTCCAATTCTTGATTTTCTGCTTTGCAATTAGTTTTCGAAGAGAAGTTTCCATTATTTCCTACTGTATTTACTTTCGTAGAAGAGAGTTGAAGAAGAGGAACTTCACCGAGGTTGAAGGAGAAGAAGCAACTCGACCACGACACACGTGGGGGATTTTATTCTGAAATTCCATAGGCTTTCATGCATTACGTCATCTTTTACTGTTTTTGTTATTGTTTTACTATTGTTTCTTTATTTGAGCATGGACTAAATTACATTTGGGTGAGGATTAAGGAGATGTTATTGAACTGATTTTAGTTTTGAAGTAAAAGTTTGTTGGATTGATTTGTTTTATAAGTGTTTCTAATGCTTAATGTTTATGTCCACCTGGCCAACGCACATGAATACCTTCTCGTGAGAAGTAGATAACTTTTAAAATGCATTAGCCTCTAGATTGGGTTAGTTTCTGGCTAAGTGGGGAGGTTAGAGATAATCACTCACCTAATGCACGAAAAAAAAATTAAATTCAAATAAGTTAGGAAAATTAATTTAAGATTCTTGGGAGATCTGGAAGGATTCCGAAAAACTATTGTTGTGTGAATCGATCTTGCAATTCTTTTGCTTCAGCATTCTAGATCAAGAAAAATGGCATGATACCTCAATCCGAACCCATTCATTCTCATCATTACAACTGCTTCAGCATTTGTTTTATTCTGTCATTTTAATTGAGTAGCATTAGATATAAAAATAACCAACAATCATTCTTTTTGTCGCCTTAAATTCATTAAGAGAGCAAAGATGAATAGGTTAAAATCTACCGCTAATCCCTATGGATACGATATAAAAGTACCTATCACTTGCTGTGAACTGTGTACACTTGCAAATTTATTTGGGTGATTTTATTCACCTACACACACGCAAACATATGGCTATTCAAGTTCTTAAATGGTTTGGAACGTGTTTCAAATACAACCTTATCAAGAAAATTCATGAGATGTTAAGTGGATAATTTTAAAAACTTTAAACAAAGAAGCATTTAAGAACGAAAGCATTTCAGTGTGGACCAAAATTGTTTTGCCGATGAACATGTTGATTAATTTATATGGGCTCTCATGACTAAAAAGTAGGAGAGTCGAGGATTGCGAGATATTTCCCTTATAGGACAAGTGGGAGTAAAATTTGTGTAAGGGTATAGGATGCCCTAGGTGCATATCCCACCTGCGTTAATGCAAGTGGGAGATTGTTGGACATTATACCCTAAGCTCGTGACATCATGTAAACTATAATAATGTAAATAAGATAGACTTAAATATTATTTGTGCATCTTATCAAATTTAGCGACATTGAATGTT
Source organism: Telfairia occidentalis (assembly GCA_026257165.2). Taxonomy (NCBI): domain Eukaryota; kingdom Viridiplantae; phylum Streptophyta; class Magnoliopsida; order Cucurbitales; family Cucurbitaceae; genus Telfairia; species Telfairia occidentalis. Next base: position 1,313 of record JAOANK020852299.1, on the reverse strand, counting down.
TAATCGCTCCTTAATCGAACTAGTGTGGGCCAAGCAACCAAAAAACTATTTTGGTTTGGTGATACCAGCCTTATGGCGAGTTACCATAGAGTGAGAATTGGTGGTGGTTGGGATGGTGGAGGAGAATGAATATCATTGTTAGCCAAATTAAATTCATTCACTATAGATGTCGGTGAAGAAGTAGTACTAAAGACATAGGATTGGGGGCACTACGTATAGATGGAAAATTCCTTTATGTAGAGCCATTAGATATGAAACTTCTATCTAATGGTGAGGGACTAAAATCAGCATCCCTATCACCATAAACATACATCTTCAGATTGTGTGTTGCTAATTGGTAACCAAGACATAATAGTATCAGTGGGAGTTGTTCTACAAGATGTAAACTTCATGAACAATTGAGAGAAAGGGAAGTCTATTTCGTTAAAACAAACATGTTTGGACATTGTTGGTCTATTTTTTTTGACAAAGGGGAAGTGTACACTCTAAAGTTATAGTAAACAAGGTCAATCCACATGGATAAATTAACAAAACTAATCCTCAAAAGCTATTATTTAGAAGAACAATGGTGACCAAAATTTAGGTTGTTAAAGGACCAAAAATATGCTAAAGAAATTAACAAGTAAAATTGAAAAGGTGGTTTAATGGAAAGCTAATGTAAGTTAGTGAAAACAAGCTCAACTTAGGGAATTTAAATGTTATCTGCTATGAGTTGTTGTAGTAAATTTGTCACTGATTCAATACCATAGAACATTTCTTATGCTTCTTCCGAAGCTACACTTCTAAGTTCATTTCCATGATCTTAGTTTCTAGCAATCTCTAATGTTCTTTTTAGCTCATTAAGGAGAGGTTATTCCTAACTCACTCACAATCCATAAAACAGATTTACTAATGGGAGTGTTAAAGGGTTCTATTAATACTACCTTTTCCAATTTCATATTAAAAAGTAAATTATAGAGGTGGCCAATCCATACAACTTGATCATCAAAAAGTAATCAATAACAGTCCGTAAAGAAATCTGCTAGGAGTTGTTGTACCTCTTTTGTAGGTTTTTTTAATAAAAAAACCTACAAAAGAGCAACTTAGTTTATTAGTAATTACATGCTGAGAGTTGGGATATGATTCCATGTTCCATCATATAGTTCTAAAACTGACACGCGCACCGGGCGTTCAATCGGTCTCCAGCGGATGCTAGAAACTTGATCACCACTCGGCGCGATGCACCGCAGTGTACGGGTTAGTTTTAGTATAGTGAATATGAGTGTCGAGTGTCGTCCTCGGGATTGGGTTTCTAGCTCGATTGATTACCACAG
>JAOANK020852271.1:0-10105 GCA_026257165.2 Telfairia occidentalis | reverse complement strand
ATTTGATATTAAAATAATTAATTAAATTAGAAATTGTTTTTAATTTAATTAAATTAATTTTTATTTTTATTTTTGAAATTAAAATCAAAATGAAAAAGAAGTAAGAAAAAAAAAAAAGAAAATGGAAAGGTTGGTGTAGTGTAAAATGTTGATTTTCCTCACCAATCCTCCATGTTTTGCCACCTCGCTTTGAATGCTTAATCACCATGGTTGAGTGTTAACCAAATGGTAAAGTATTTGTGTATGAATTTCCTTTAAATAGGCATTATTTTCGTGCATAATAGGATTGATGAAGGAGTCCAAGAATTGCTCCCAAGTGGTTGTTCATGTGTTGAACTCTAAGCCAACTTTTACTCCTTCTACACCCAAATTCACCAATCAAAGGATCCCACAATCCCGTTCCAAGGCCGGAGAATAGTCGGGAAGACACTAGTGGTGGTCCGGGAGCTGATTGGCGCACATATCTGCCGGAGATAGAGGAGGATTTGATCATCAAAGGTGAGTTTTCGAAATTCCCTGGTTTTCCTCCTTTTGAGCATGATTTTCCATAATTAAATTGAGCTAATTAGAGTGTTTTGATCATTATTCCGTTGCACATGTATGATGATACACCCTTCATGGAGCATGTTAGAGTGCAAATTGATCGAATCCTCTACGCATGCTTGTAATTTACTCTTTTATTTTCATACTTTTATTTATTTTTCATACCACTGCATATATATTTTTATTTATACTGTGTCTTAACAGAAATTCAGAACCTATAACATCAACCCACTATGTTTTTTCATACTTTTGCTTATTTTTTCATACTACTACATATATATTTTTATTCATACCGTGTTTGAATAAAAATCCAAAATCTATAACATAAACTAATTATGTATTTTCATACTTTCACTTATTTTTTTTCATATCACTGCATATATATATGTTTTTTCATACAATTGGATATAGATGTATCTTAAGAAATCACCAGACTATGTATATTCATATCATTGTTGATTTTTACATACCACTACAACAATATCTTATTTCCATTCATATTGAACAATAAATTAGTCAATTAACACTTATTGTAAATCTCAATCTATCTATATAGATGAACAATAAACCCAAAACCATAAAATTAGGGCTATGTATAAACTTAAATAAAAAATCAAAATAAAAAAACCATAAAAACAAATCTCAAAATAGAAAATCCTTAACCCAAATCATAAAATCATATATTGAAGGTTTGGGGACGTTTTGGGAACCAAAAAAAATCTAAATGGACAAGATTACTGAAATTGAATATTGTCATTCGTACATACTTAGAGACATGAAAGTAGTTTACAAAGAGTAGAGCAAACAAAAATAAAAATAGAGAACGTATTTTTCATCTCAGTTGATTTTGTCAAAAAATGTGCTTCATCTTGTTGGACAATGGTCGGAAATCATCTTACTATGCAAGTCTAACTCTATTGTCAACCACCTCGCATGACCCAACAAATGCTCCAGACTTGGAGATTTGGGAAAGAACCCACTCTTTTTGTGTGAAACCTTTTATGACTTCTTTTTTACTATTTTTAGCTTCAAAAAAAAAAAAAAAAAGAAGAAGAAAAAAAAAAGAAAGAATGAATAAAGCTCAATCTTGTATAATTCAACTTAAATTTGTCCGCTACACAATTTTGTCGCAGCTTTCTTTTTGGAAAGATTTAAAATAAATCTATTTTTGGTATGAATGAGAAAATTTAAAATAGAACTATTTTTGGTATAAATAGGGAAGAGGGAGGATTTGCACATTTGAAATAGATTTATTTTTTGTTTAAATGGAAAAAACACTTGCAAGATTTAAGACTTTTTTTTTTCCTTTTATTTTTCTTGACATTTGGACAAAAAAGTAATTTTGAAAGAGTTTTTGGGCTCACAAATTGGGCTGAAAGACATTTTAGTAAATATTTTAGCTACTAGACTGTATGAAATCAGGTTCCTAATATTAGCCTAGTACGTAGTTTTCCCAAAGTTTTACTATTTCAATAAACTGTATATTTAATTTAAATCATAAAATAATGTTCATTTAACATATTAGAACATAAATTTTTTCCTCAAATTAACATAAATTAATTCAAGAATTATTATCTCTAATTATATATAATTTTAAAAATTAAAAGTTTTGTATTTAATAATATATATAATTTTAAAAGGTAGAATATGAAAATTTATCTCTTTATTTATTTGAATTAATTCAAGAATTATTATTTTAATTATATGTAATTAAATTAAATAATATCAAAAGTCTTAAAATCTTAAAAGTTTTACAATTTCAATAAATTATATATTTAATATAAATCATAAAATATTAGAATATGAAAAGTGTTTTCAAAATTACATAAATTAATTTAGAATTATTCCCAATAATTATATTTACTTAAAGAATATCAAAAGTGTTGAATTTTAAAATTTTACTATTTCAATAAATTACATATTAAATTTAAATCATGAAGTAATGTTGATCTTAAAGGTTAGAATATAAACTTTTTTTTTCTCAAATTAACATAAATTAATTCAAGAGTTATTACTTTTAATTATATTTAATCCAAGAATATTAAAAGTCTTAGAATTTCAAAAGTTTTACAACTTCATTTCTTACAACCATAAAATGATTCATTTCTCTCACTTTTTACACCAAATTGAGTTGTATCTTCTTCTTCTCCGCTTTTTATTTTGTTTACTTTCTCTCTAAATTCAATATGGTTGAGTTTTGTATTTAACAAAAAAACGTAGAGTAATTGAACACTTACAATACTAGTTTCTCAAAGTTGTAGAGCATTGTTTGATCACAGAGGTTGATAACAGGTAAATCTATATTTTGAAGGATTATACTGGCTTAAATTTTGTATATTTTATGTTTAGTTAAATTATATATATATATGTATATATATATCTTTATTTATTTTAAATTTGTATGAATGTTTAGAATTTGATAAAAACACTATCATTTTATTTCTAATTAGAAATATGTAATGTAATTCTAATTATTCATATTTTATAATTATATAATTTATCTTACGATATGCAAAACTGTCATTATAAAGTAGAGTGGTCATTTACAATATATTAAAAAAATGAAAATATTTTTTTATTTCATAAAAAGCTTACATTTTAATAAATAATAAAATTTATTATTAAAAAAAACACATACGTCATGCTAACAAACTATTAAGTATGAAAAACTTTGTCCTTTACTTTATTTTGGTTTATAGCTTTAATAGATTGAATGAATTGAGTGATTAATATAGGAAAGAAGAATATAAAAAACAAATAAATATATGTTTAAAAAAAACAAATAAATATAGATAGCTTTGTCAATTTATTTATAAAAATTAAATTTATGAATGTACCTTAAATTATAATTAATAGTAGAAGTTCATAGAATTTCAATAGTTAAATAATTTTTAAAAATTTAAAGTATAAAAATAAATTGAAACTATTAATTTAAATGTATTTATAAAATTGACAAAGGAAAATAATGTGAAAAAATAAGATAGGAAGACAATAAGAAAAAAAAAATTATCAATTTATTTATAAAAGTTAATTAGAAAATTTATCACTTTATTTTCAATTATAATTAAAAAAAATTAATAGTTGTTGATGCTGAAATTTAGATCAACAGTAAAGTTATTTCAAATAGGGAACCACTTGAACAGTATTTGGAAAACAAAGAAATTTTACTAATGTGGTGCTAAGCCATGCACTTCGATGCTGAAGTTAGAATTGAGTTTGTGAATATCTTAACTTGCAAATGTGACATCCTCTATTATTTATAACACTGTTTGATATAGGATTTCCTGTGGCAGCTATGAGATCTTTTGCCACCTCGTTAATGAAAGATTTCGAAAATTGCATGATCCTTGGCCATGAGCCTCGATCCATGTGCACCCCTTGAAGACAACTTAGGGTGTGTTTGGAAGGATTTTGGAATGTCCAAAACTTTTGTTATGCCTAAATTTAAGTAAATGGTTCTCAATTTTATTGTGACAAAAATAATTTTAGTCCTTCCAAAATCACTCATAAACATACCTTTAATCAAATAATCAAATAAGGACCCACCGTGTGTGGAGGAAACATCCATCCATCGGTCCCCATTTTCGTATCATGCCCTTATCAAAATCTAAATTCCCATTATGTCTCGGCGCCCATTTGCCAACCATTATTGCCCGGATTCCCACAATCCTCCTCCTACTTTTTCACTACTTTCGAACTTCAACAACAACAACCCCACTGTTCCCCTAATCATTCTTCTTATTCTCTCTTTGTATGCTTTCACCCTTCCAAATCATTATCCCACTCTACATTTAGATTTTAGGGGAAAAAAAAAAACTAAACCTACATTACAAACAGAGAGAGTGAGTGAGAGATATAACAGAGACAAAAAAGCAACAGAGAACGCAACGACCGGCAATAGAGGAGTGGCGGAGCAAGCGGTAACTGTGGATTTGTGAAACCACTTTGCAGAGAGCAGCAGTGAGAGAGATCCGACGAAGGAGAAGTTGAAATGAGGAAGAAGAAAAGAAGAAATTCATTTTCTAGGGTTACCTTTTGCCAACATTATATTTAACGTTGGCATAATGTGTACATTAGTCGGTGAAAACAAAACACACAATTTTATTTTAAAACTTCGGTCGTTATTACAACAAACGTCAGTAAAAGTTTTGACAGATGTTTGCAACCACTTAAACTTTTGCACACGCCGGTAGAAGTCTCACTTTCCCCGATGTTCCAGTAATACGTCGGTACAAGTATAGCCATATACCTTTTCATTAGCTACCACTTAAATACTTTCTCTCGATGTTTGCTATGCCCATTCTTAGCCTACCACTTCATCTTCCCCGATGTTTGTTTCCAACCGTCGATAGAATTTCCACTTTCCTCGACGTTCCAATAAAACGTTGGTAAAAGTGTAGCCAGATGCCTTTTCGTTGGCTATTAGTTGCATAGTTTCCTCCGTCATTTCTAATTAAACATCGGTAGAACTATGCACATTCGTTGGCTACCATTTCATCTTCCCCAACTTGCTTATTAAACGTCTTGGAAATATAGTATTTTACTGATGCCTCTAAGTAACATTGGTTGAAAGTGCAACTTTACCTGGGATTTTCATGGAAAAAATGGATTTATTTGTTACGTTGGCATAAATTACATTGCCAGATATATAATTTCTTATAGTGAATTCTCAGAATCTTTCACTAACAAGGTGGTGACAATCCTTTAGCTATCATGGGAAACCCTAGAATAAACTTCGTTATAAATAAAAAAAATAAAATGAGATGCTTAGTTTGGCCTCTTGATCAGATAGATATGCCTTTAACTAGTTGACCTATACTAAGTTTGACGAAACCTTCAAGTTTGTGTTTAATAAGTTCATGAACTTTCAATTTTATGTTTAATATGTCATTTAACATTCAAATTGTCTACTATGTCCACAAACTTTCAATTTTGTGTATAATAGGTTCTTTACATCTTCGACATTTTATAATTAATAAAGCTATTTGATTTAAAATTATGTCTACAGACTTTTAATTTTGTGTCTGATAAATTTATGAATTATAAAAAATATCAATTTTGTCAAAGATCAATTAGATAAAAAATTGAAACTTAAAGATTGAAACACAAAATAAAAAATTTAGAAAACTGTTAAATTTTTTTTTTTAGTTCAGCGTTTGTGGGGATGAGAGATCGATCCATCTATCACTGCAATGATATTACGATGTCGGATGGAAAACTATTATATAATTTTTAAAGTTTAAATACCTATTACATATCCAATATACATGTTAAATGATTAGTGATTCTAAAAGTAAGTAATGCACGGTCAATATTTTGGCACAAACTAAGGTTGAAGGGCACTATTTACAGATTAGTCTATAATTCAAACGCTGGGTTTTTCCTCCCTCAAAATTCCCCATATTGGATTTGGCTACAATTAAACGCCTATTCTTCATCCCTCCGCATTCGGTAGAATACCTCCGATTCGTACTTTTTTATTACTAGCTCTTATGATTGTTTGATTTTTGCTCGTTTTTTTTTTCTTTCGAAAATCTACGGAATAAGTTCTCCTAGAAAATCAATGCTCGATCTCCAATTTGATTCATCGAAACGGACCTTTGATGTTCTGGATTTCTGTATTTCGAGTTCTGGGTATTGTTGATTTTCCCTATGTCTGTATTGGGCGCTTTCCGAATTCTGAATTTTCCATTATGTGGGCAAGGGTTAATGGAAGTCGTTGGAATTTTTCAGTTTAGATATGTAAGATATCTGTTAAAGTTTGTTGTTTATAACTTATGACATATTTTTGCGTAATTTTTTTCAATGATAGGAGGTAAACATGGGTTTAAAGCAGACTATAAAGAGTCTGGATGCGTTTCCTCGAGCAGAAGAGCACTTGTTGCAGAAAACGCAAACCGGGGCGTTAGGTAACATAAGATGCCACGCTTCTCTTTTTGCATTTCTACTTTTCCAATGTGTTTTTTTTTAACAATTTTTACTTCTTATCCTACCTTTAGAAATTTATGGTAAATTCTACTCAATTCCCTTGATAAGATGTATTCTGCTCTTGTAAAATGAGTCAATGACCTACTAATGTATTGGCGCGATGGCCATGTGTGTGTGTATATATATATATATCACTTTATGCTTGTTCAGGGGTCCTTATCAGTGGTAATATGTTAAGCTTGTGCATCCTGCATGTATGTGAGTTAACCATGTAATTTGTCATTTATTTATATCTCAAAATTTTGTCAGTGTGGTGGAAAATTCGACGTGCATATTAAGCCTGGTGTGATATTATTGTGCATACGTCTTGATTGATCTGTTTCCGGAGTTATCTTTTACCTATTTGGATATATATATATATTTTTAATGGTATGCTCAATTGTTTTGTTCTGTTCTCCTGATCATTTTTCTTATTTGTGTCTACAGTGTCTGTTGTTGGATTAGTCATAATGGCAACACTATTTTTGCACGAACTGAGATATTATCTTGCCACATATACTGTTCATCAGGTTTGCATTCTCTCTATTGGCTGCCTGTATCACATTTTTTTCCTTTGGATTTTGTATTTATTTGATAGATACAAGAGTAATGGATGAAATAAATGGTTAGGGACTTGAAACTCCGGAATTTTGTTTCATGCAGTGTTAGCTTTTTTTCTTTGGAACAAGAAACAAATTATCTATGGATATTTGATAAATCATTGACAAAATGTAAAGGAACTCCCCTTAGAAGTATTACGTTAAGTCACCCCAACAAAGAAAAATCCGATGGAAAATTGATAAAGAACCCTTACAAGAATATAAAATGTTAAAAGAATAGTTGGCATAATGTTTAATAAGTTCTAATCTTTTCGCCTTTGAATATGCATAGATTCCTCTCTATCCATATGCCTCACAATTGTGTCAACAACACTGATCCACAACACTTTATCTCTCTTTTATTGATGTAGGGGATTATTTGTAAAACTATCCATTGAAGCTAGTTGGTTAGCATTTTATAGCCGTTCAAAAATTGTGGGTTAGTAGTTAGTTATGACAAATTCGTATAAATGGGTCATAACCCTTGTATTTTAACACACTTTTATTTAGATTAACAAAACTACAGCAACTTGATTACATCAATTGGTACCAAAGCAATCGATCCAGGCTCTTGATTTCCAAGAAAAACTCCCAAGGATCCATAAGTTCAACGAAGATCAACCTGTCCATGGAAGCAGAAGCTTCTTCTACCATCACTCGAACTTTATACGGATATTTGTAGTCGATTCAGACACCTGTTGAAGAAATTATGGACACAATGATTAAAATCCAGTGCATAATGGGCAACATAATACAATAAATCGAGTGTTTGAATATCAACTAGCAAAGAGTAGGCAACTCGAGAGGAACGGATAACGATAGTGCTCACACCTTCAACCAAGAACGAGCTGTTTTTCCAGCTCCAACAATAAGACAAGAAAATGTAGTGAGAAGGCTTCTTGAACATCAATTTCCAGGATTCATGAATTCAGATTCTGATTATTTGAACATAGACGACTTCTACCAAGAAGATATACACCAAATCCTTGAAGATATACATGCAAGAATGCTCCATGAACAGAGAGGACACCATCTAGAAATTGTTAGAAACCATTTTCATCATGATCAACTCCAAGAATGCCGAAATGAAAGGTTTTTGGTTCAGTTCAAAACTCTGGTTTTCCCAGCAAAGAAGAAGAGTTTTTTTCATGGATTTGATGAATATTTCAATGAGGAAGATGAAATTTTGTTTTGTTGGAAGTACTATTTGCAGAAATTGAAGAACCAACCAAAAAGGGGCTACAAAGTTATGATGAAATGGAGTCCCCCCAATTTTTACTCTTTGAGCAACTAAACAGTGAAGAGGGATATGTATTGAATAAATCTCGGTAGCAAATACAAAATTTCAAGGTTTTAGACGAAGATTTTTAGTTTGGATATTATATTTTTTTAAAAAATCCAAGGGCCAAAGGATCAAATTTTTGGACTCATGATTAATTGGAAGGTTGATAAGATGTTGCATTGGAGTCTTGATGGGCTGAAAATATGTTCCGTTGCAGTTTTATTTTAATTATTGAAAGTAGTTTTTGAATCAAGATTTTCGACTTTCTTCGGACTAATTTTCTTTAGCTAAATAAACTTGTGGCTAAGTTTTTTTGGGTAGGGAAGAATTGATGAAGGAGATTATTTTTAAAACTAACCATTGAAGCTAGTTGGTTAGGATTTTGCCAGTTTTTGGCTATTATAATTGTTGGAAAGTTTTGGGTTAGTGGTTTGTTAGGAGTTAGTTATGACAAATTAGTATAAATAGGTCCTAACCCTTGTAATTTTCACACACTTTTGTTAAGATTAATAGAGCTACAGCAACTTGATTACATCTTTATATTCCAGGATCACATAGCATAGCAGGTTGAAAATATAACTCTTTGGCTGGCCCATTCAAATATCCATGAGCATCCAAACCTTTCTACTTACCAGTGAGGAATTTTTTTTTGAACAAAAGGGTTAGTTTCACTTCTGTGAGAAAGGATGCTTGCTCAATCTTGCGTTCTCTTGGTTTCCACGAACCCTCTCATTAGTTGGTGTTAGTGGTATTGTTTGTTAGCTGTGGATGGTTGTTACTTGTTGCTATAGTGGAGAAAATAAACTTCTTGGGATTTTGGTTTTAAATGGGAAGAAAAGGGGAAGTTTCTTCTTTCAATATTAGCTTGCAATGGGATTGGTAACAATGACTTGAAATGTCTCTTGTTAAACTTCTTCAATGCCCTTTGGAAAACACGTTTCTTAAGGTTAGGCTTGAAAAATATTCTTTTCTCATCCCCAAAGGATAATGAGATTGATCCAAATATATGCATCAACCACCTCCTATTTGCCGATGATAATATTCTTTTCTCATCCTCAAAGGATGATGAGATTGACAACCTTTTCAATGTGGTTAATTCCTTCGAAATAGCCTCGGGCCTCAACAATAATTGTAAAAAATTAGAGCTTTGGGGTATCAATTGTGACTCTTCATGGGTGTAACCTGTGGCTGGAAAATATGGATGCAAGATCAGTTCGTGGCCATCATTGTATTTCGGCCTTCCCCTCCTTGGGAACCCTCGTAACAACTCCTTTTGGGCTGCGATTATGGAGAAAATTGAGAGAAGACTACAGAGTTGGAATCACTTCCTTCTTTCGAAAGGAGGTAGACTCACCCTAATTCAAGCCACAATAAAAAAACCTCCCTCCTGATTATCTTTCTCTCTTCCATTTGCCCAAGAAAATGGCTTTCTCCATTGAAAGCTTATGACGTAGCTTCCTAGGAAGCACAAACACAGACACGGGACATGGACAAGACACGATACGAACACGGCGACACGCCAAATTCTAAAAATATAGGACTAGGACACGTCGGGGACATGTAACTTTTTATTTATTTATTTTTAGATAATATATGTGTATATATTGATGTAGTAATACTTCTAAGTAAATTAACCGTACAAATTGAACATAACAAACAAAATATGCTTCATTGATACATAAATAACAATAGTAAAAGATACATTATCCAACAA
>JAOANK020852261.1:0-10105 GCA_026257165.2 Telfairia occidentalis | reverse complement strand
TTACTGAATAACATCAATAACAACTTTATTGACAATAGAATGTGTTTACAAGCCATTCGAGTTTTAGGACATACACATCCAACAGCAACAAGATAATTCACGTAGTCAGAAAACCAAGGGATGCTAGTACTCAATTGATTCAACTTCTCATCAGGGAAATCCTTGGTGATGGGTAGATTTTGCTGCATGTTTCCATTTTCTATTCTCGACAGGTGGTTAGCTGCCACATTCTCACTTTCCTCTCAATCTTTTATCTCAAAATTGCACTCCTGTAAAAGTAGCACCCATCTTATCAATCTCGGTTTTGCATCCTTCTTATTGAACAAAAATTTGAAAGCAGCATGATTAGTGTGAACAATGACTATTGATCCTAGCATATAGGGCCTAAACTTATCAAAAGCAAATACAATAGTTAGCATCAAGTTTTTAGTAGTAGTATAATTCTGCTGAGCACTATCAAGAGTTCTATTAGCATAATATATAGCCCTTTACAACTTATCACGTCTCTGTCCTAAAACACCACCTAAAGCAAAATCACTAGCGTCACACATCATTTCAAATTTCTCATTCCAATTAGGCGCAACAATGATAGGAGAAGATATCAATCTTTCTTTTAAAGTATGAAAAACAGTTAGACATGCATCATCAAATAGAAATACAAAATCTTTCTCTAATAAATTGCGAAGGGGTTTCGTTATTTTTGAAAAATCCTTTATAGAACGACTAAAGGACCCCGCATGCCCAAGAAAACTTCGAACTCCCTTCACGTTCCTAGGAGGTGGTAGTTGTTAGATCACCGATATCTTGGCTTGATCTACTTCCAAACCTCTCACAAATACTTTGTGGCCAAAACAATTCCTTCATTGACCATAAACTAGCATTTTTCCCAGTTTAAGATAAGGTTGGTGTCCTAACACCGCTGCAAAACACGAGAGAGGTTAGCTAAACAAATGTTAAAAGTAGAGCCAAATACTGAGAAATCGTCCATGAAGACCTCCATGATGTTCTCGATAAAGTCATAAAAGATCGCCATCATGCACCGTTGTAATGTCGCTAGCGTTACATAATCCAAAGGGCATCCTCCTGAAGGCATATGTCCCATAGGGCACGTGAATGTGGTCTTCTCTTGGTCCTTCAAAGCAATGACAATCTGATTACAATCTGAAAAACCACCAAGGAAGCAGTAATAAGGATATCTAGCTAGTCTATCAAGCATCTGATCGATAAAAGGAAGTGGAAAATGATCTTTCCTAGTAGCCTTATTCAACTTCCTATAATCAATACAAACATCCCACCCTGTCACAGTTTTAGTGGGGATACATTCATCATGCTCATTCTTAAGTACAATCATCCTTCTTTTCTTAGGCACTACTTGACTAGGACATACTCATGAACTATCAGAAATAGCATAGATAATACATGCATTTAACAATTTAAGCACCTCGGGCTTAACTACTTCTTTGATGACAGAGTTTAACCTTCTTTGATGCTCAATAGATGGCCTATATGAATTCTCCATAAGAATTTTATGTATGACTATGGAAGGACTTTATACACTTGAGATCACTAATTCACCATCCTATAGCAGACTTATGTTCATGCAAGACCTCCAACAATCTATCATCCTCTACCTTAGTCAAATCATTAGAAATAATTACAAGGAAAGTAGAGGATTCACATAGATATGCATACCTAAGATGATTAGGCAATTACTTCATTTCAATAGCAGAAGGTTTCTCAGACTCTCATCCATGGATATAATCTAAATGCTCATGCTCATGCTCATGCTCAACAAGGCAAACAGACAACTCCTCAAAAGATTCTTGCACATCATCAATATCCAACATGTCCATATCATCACAATTAATATTTAGTATGTTTTTCTCATCCATCTTAGTTGAAGAGATCATAACAGACCTTAGTTCAACAATAACAAAATCCACAACATCTATCATATTACAAGTAAGTACCTTGTCTTGATATTGCATAGATTGATAAATATTGAAGATTACCTATTCCTTGTCCACCCTTAGGGTGAGTTTACCTTGCTGAACATCGATGAGGGCCCTTCTCATGGCTAGGAATGGTCGTCCCAGAATAATGAGCACCTCACTATCTTTCTCCATGTCCAAAACAATGAAATCTGCAAGGAAAATAAATTTGTCAACTTTTACCAGCACATCTTCTATGATACCTTTAGGAAAAGTGAGAGAACGATCTGCAAGCTGCAGAGAGATGGTAGTAGACTATATCGCACCCAAGTTTCGTTTCCTAAAAATAGACATAGGCATAAGGTTAATCAAAGCTCCTAAATCACATAGTGCACGTGCAACATAATTGTTACAAATAGTACAAGGGATAGTAAAACTGCCTGGGTCTTTGAGTTTCTCGAGTAACTTCTTCTGGAGGATTGCACTGCAATTCTCTGACAAATTGAACTTCTTGAACTGCCTAAAGCCTTTTTTCTTGGATAGAACATCCTTCATGAATTTGACATAGTTTGGCATTTATTCCAACGCATCTGCAAAAGGGATGTTAATATGCAACTTCTTATATCCAAGAATTTAGTAATGTTAATATCTAACTCATCATCTTTCTTTTTCTAAAGTCGTTGAGGGTAGGGAGTGTTATTAAGAATAACAGGGATAGGATTAGAATACTTCCCTATATCGGTGGCACTCCCTCAGATTTCTCCTCAACTTTCTTTTCTCCTTCTTCAATTGTTTCCTTCTACTTTTCCCTATTTTCATTCTCATCCTCCTTTGTAGTTAGGGTGGCCTCAACTTTCATTTTTGGATCGGCTAATGACTTTCCACTTCGCAAGGTGATTGCATTACAATGCTCCTTAGGGTTCCCCTTCATATTACTCAGAAACTTGCCCTTTTGCATCGTGTTCAATGTGGTGGCAATCTGGCCTACTTGCACCTCCAAGTTCTTTAAGGCCTTTTCCTAACTCTCCACCTTATTTTCCAGGGAAATTGTTCTGTTTTAGGACTCCGCTATGAAGGTTCTCAACAACTCCTTAAGAGATGGATCATCAAACTACTACTGGGAGGATGAAGATGCAAATCCTAGGGGTCCCTGCAAAACATTCTCCATATTAGCATACGAAAAGTTTTCATGGTTGCGCAAACCTGGTGGTAGTGAGTCGACAACTAGGATTGTTGAGAGTGGACCTGATTCTGTATGGGGGCTTGTTGCTGATATCCAAAATTTTGATTCACATAATGGGCTTGTTCCATCTCTTGCCCATGGTTCATCTCATAATTGTTACATGCTGCCAAAGAAGCAATGGACTGTGTATTACCTGGCATTGCAGGATTATTTAAAGTGTTAGTTAGTAAAGCCATTTTGGCCTTTAGAGAACTTACCTCATCAACCTCGTATTGCCCCACAACTTTTTGTGTCGACCTCTCTGATGGCCAATTATAATTTTTGGCCGCAATGTCTTCCAACAGAGCATGAGTAACCCCTGGTGTCTTTGAGAAAATTGATCCTCTCGCAGCTGCATTCACAATGACTTATTAGTACTTGATAAACGATTATAAAATAATTGTACCTGGAGCCAATCTAGATAGCCATGTTGTGGGCACTTTCTCATCAACTTTGTAAACCTCTCCCACGACTCATAAAGCTGCTCATCATCAGCTTGTCTGAAATAACTAATCTCATTCCTCAATCTCTTAGTCTTCGCTGGAGGAAAGAACTTGTTCAGGAATGCTTGGGCAAGCTTGTCCCATGACAAAATGCTGTCAGCTGGTAAGAATTCCAACCAATCCTTCGCCATGCCCTACACAAAAAAGGAAAATAAGCGTAAGCGAATGGAATCATTGAATACCCCATTTAATTTGATTGTACTACAAATTTCAAGAAACGATTGAATATGTTTGTGTGGGTCCTCCACAATTGAGTCTCTGAATGCACAATCCCTAGCCATTTGTATAAGTCCCAACTTAAGTTCGAAATTCGCGACATTGATCGATGTGTGCATGATCCCTGGCTGAGCATTAGAGTCTGTAGCTGAAAATAATCCCGAATCGCCCTTGGGTCACCTTCTTTGCTCGGCCATCGGTTAGAGCACTGCTCTCTATTCTTTGAGATACCTTCTTCAGGTTCGTTCAATTTCTGGACAAAGGGAATATAATCAGTGCCTCGAGTATGTCGCATACACCAAAACAATCCAAACAGGAAAAAAAAGAAAAAAAATCACTTACAATTACATCCTAAATTAAAACCTACTCAAACGTCTCGATAATAAGAAAATTAAAAATACACCGACTTCCTGGCAACAACACCAAAAACTTGATCGCACCCAAAAATGCGTTATTGCAAGTGCACGGGTCAATCAGGGTAATAAACGACCTAAGAGATCGAGTATCACCCATAGGAAATCGTGATTTCTAATTTTCTTAGTTATCAATTAATTCTTCTGATTTTATTTAGGGATTTCAACATCATGCAACAATCTTAAATTAAAGAAAGCAATAACGAGACACCCTAACGATGAATTAATCAAGGGAAATGAGGTTCTAGGGTGTTGGTATATTTAACGACCTAATTAAACGATCAATTTACTAAAGGAACGCATTTTCTTTCCAAATTACCTAAGTCTAGAATTTCATTAATTCGGGTTTCAATTCCTCTCTCGAGCTCAACCACTCTTATTCATCTATCCTAATTCAATTTCTTGAAATTAGAACAAACAAATGACATATAAAATTATTCATCAACAACCTCACACGTTCTCCTATCACTCTCGTACATAAAAGAAACTATGTTCAACTTCCATGGCCTAATTTATTACCCTCTCTCTCGTGCAAGATAATAAATTCATCAACGAAACAACTAATGACCAGTTAATTGAAGGCATTAAAAGCTGAAAATTGAAAGGCAAAAAGGAAATAAAAGCATTCCACCAATAAATAAGGTCATTTAACAAGTCCTTAAATCCTAACACCCTAAAATTGAAGTTATTTAGCTACGGTACATCATCAAATTTAGCCCAAAAAATACACAGAGACTAAACATAAACAAGTATGAAGAGAAAAGTGGGAACTCCCGGATGAAATCTAGGTCGTTTCTACCACAGACATGCTTTCCAAGGTTTGAAGACTTCGAGAGATCCCAAACATTCTAGAACAATAGCCCACAAATTTTTTTGTCGAAATCCCTAAAAAATTGCATGAAAATCGAGCTCCCCCAACCCCAGCTGCAAAACAAACATTAAATACTGCTTACTGGCAGCGTCGAAATGCTAGGGGGTAGCGTTGTGACAAAATAACCAAAACATTCATTTTGGTATGTGCGATCAAAAGGCCGCATAGTTGAGACGCTAAGGAGTAGTGTCTCAATGCTACTACGAAGGCTGGGCGAAGGGGCGTTTGTGCGGGTGTAGCATCGAGTGGCAGCGTTGATCGACATTTCAATGCTGCCTCGCGTGTGGCAGCCTTGCGCCCATGTGCATGGCTTGTGGGGGCGTTGAGCGGCGTCTCAATGTTGCTGGCCTTCCAATGTGCACGTAGCTTCTTTTCAAGCACAATTTGGGCATCTCATTCCCATAGCCTGGCGTTGAGAAGCTTAGCCACGGGTCTTCACTTAACTTGGGTCCCGTTTCTTCGTTCCTTGTGCGTTTTTGCTCTTCTTGGACCCATTTTTCAACTTGAACTGAATCGAATTCATATTTTCGCCTAAAAAAGCTTGGTTTCTACAAATTCAACAATAAAAACATTAAAGTACAGTTAAAAGCCCACAACACTACTAGAATTTAGGTCCTAAAATAACATTTTTTGGAGTGCTATCAGTCGCCAATACACTCTCTAGAAGTAATAATTTATGCCTCTATTAGTAAACCCCCACTCTCACACGATGATGTACAACAGTCATGCATTGGATGGAACTAATCTGAACCTTTACTCTCTCGAGCTTAAGACTTAAATCTATAAATTAGTTTATTCTTTGATCAGGAGAATAAAAGCATTAGGCACACAAATGCATAAATGATTAGCTACAAGATAAATATAGTCTATTGCATTAAACAAAGCATAAAAATGTCCAAAAATGTTACAAAATAGTTTGAGGTAGAGTCCCGCTACTCAAATCCACAATACAAAATAGAGAATCATTAAAAAAGAATACAAATAACTACTAAGTTCGAAAAGGATAAAGAAAATTCCCGAAGACGCATGCCACATTCGTTTCTATCGTGAAACCTACAATCCTGAGCCTTGGATCTCTCCAAAAGCTCCATGGGGAGCTTCTTCTTCTCTAAAAAAACCCAGCTAAAAATCATAGCTTCTTCTCTCCAAATGGCCTCCACGAAATCGCAAATGAAATTTGACTTTTAAAAACATTCTTGCATCCAAACGATAGGGCTAGCATTTTGATGTTGCCCTCATTTAGTACAAGGGGGCGCGCGGCGTGGGCATCACTTAAGGCAAACAAATAGGTGGCGTTGAGATGCTTGAAGTAGTGTCTTAATGCTACTTCAAAGGCGACATGGCCCAAGGGCACACGCACACATCTGCCATCACTTATGGTGTGAGATGCCATGGCTGGCGTCTCAACTCCAGTCTCTTCTTCACGCATGCACGGGGGGTAGTCTTCATCTTTACTGCATCATTTGGGCGTTTGAACGCCCTAGCCTTGTATTGAGACATTGTGCCCTCGGGTCATCACTTGTTTTAGCCCAATTTCTTCGTTCCTTGGCCAAATTTACTCTTCTTAGGCTCGTTTTTCAACTCGAACAACTATGGATTCATATTTTTATCATAGAATGCTCGGTTCCTACAAATTCACAAATAAACTAGTGCAAGCTCAGAATTTAGTCCACCAAACTAGCTAAAATGAAGCCTAAGAATAAGACATTCTATGTGCTATCATATTCCTTGGAACCCTAACCTTATATGTTTAATTGGATCTTTTGATATTAGATTAGGTTGTTATTAATCTGGATTATGGGTTTTATGTAGGATTTTAGCTAAGGAACCATAAGTCGGGAAACTAAAGGTTTATTTGAAGTAATTGAGACTAAGGTAAGTGGCTCTGCTCTCGGATAAGCCTTCGAGCTAGGTCAATTGACTTGTTTGCTATCTTTTTCGTGTGGATTGATACTTTGTTGAGCATGATGTTATGATTATGTGGTTAAGCATGGAGCATGATATGTATGATTTATATGGATTAGGTGCCTATGGGTTATCATATGTGTGTTGCGTAATGAATGTCATGGGCATCATATGTATGTTTATGTACTTTGGGACCTATGCATGGACGGATTAAATGTAACATGGATTGAAATGTAGGTGATAACCATCTCCCATATATAATGGGCCGATGTTGGGTGGAAATCTGGCTACACTAATTGGGTACCATCTACCATCACATTGTAGTAGGGTGTTCCTATAGAGCCCATCTCGTACCCCAAGTGAGAGGCTAAAGGATGAGACAAGGTCGTTGTTCACCTAGAAAGGAAAAGAATGAAAATGATATGTGATACATGTCTAGACATGTCATAAAAGAATGTGAAAGTGAAATGATATGGGCTATAAGCCTTGAAAGTATGATATAAAAGTAAGTAGGATATATCTCACATGATCATTGCATGAGTGTATGTGTCTACATATCTGACCTCATGGGTAGGGTCACTTACTGAGTATTTTTAATACTTAACCTTTTCTTCAAATGTTTTTCAGGTAAAGACAAGAGTGTGCAAGGTGGATGATGAGAACCGATTGAGAAGTAGGCCATGGTTGTTGTTAGTTAGCTTTCACATGAGCATTGTCCTTAGTTTCTTTATTTGAGCAAATTGTTGAGACTTTTTCTGTACTCTGAACTATTTATGTTTCCTTCAAGGTTTTAGTTTTAGCGTTTTTAATGTCTTCCTTGTGATCCTAGTGAAATCATATTTCTTTTGGATTTATTTATTAAGTTTTCACAAGGTTTGATTTATATTTTGAGTCTTTTGTATCTTTAAATGGATCTTAAGCATGCATGTGGTAGCGATCCTAGTGGGTTTAAGGTTTAAAAGTTGAGTCTTTACAGTTGGTATTAAAGCCCAGTATGGATTCTATAGAATGCTTACATCATGAGTACTAGTATGTCACCATGGCTATATAGCAACTACCTATCATCACCACTAGGTATGCCATTCCCTTCATTAAAAGGTATATTTTTTTTTACAAAATAATTTAGTATGAAAGCATGTTGTGCAATTATATGTTATGTGCTCGATTGTGTGTTACAATAGTTGACTAGGTTTAGTTAATAGGATAATGCCTCTATGACGAAGAGGAGCTGGAAGGAGGGGTCAACCTAGCAAGGGACGAGTAGCCCCACGACCTGCACCTCAAGTTCCCCCACCTAAAGAACAACTTGAGGTTCAACACGAGAAACAACCTGTAGAGCAGCCAGTGGGGTAGCAGGTAGAACAACTTCAACCAACAATACCATCCCTGATGCTAGAGACTTTACAAACATTAATACAGATTGCAATGGCTAATCAAATGGTCTAGTTGGTTTCAGACAGTGGAGAATGTCGGTCCAGACCAAGTATTTATGAGATTTTAGAAAATACAACCCTTTAGTTTTTATTAGTGTGTCTTCTCTGGAGGCCATCTTTCACTACATGAACTACCTTGAGGAGACGTGCTCCTATGGTGGGAATCAGCTAAGAGGTCCATCGACGTCACTGTGGGACCAATTACATGGCTTTAGTTTAAGGAGGCCTTTTTCCACAAGTACTACACGACTGTTAGGTGTTTTAATAAACTTGTTAGAGCTATACAATCTTCTTCGCTTAGTCACACTTGAGTGCAAGTGTACACTTAGAAGTTGCAGCATTACAAGGTTGATCCACAAGGATAAGTTGACAAAATTAGTTTAAAAGCATGCAGTTTAGTAAATTGAACTGAATGCTACAAGATGCTACAACATTTCTTTCACTGCCAAGATATCACAGAACAACTCGTATACTTCTTTTGAAGCTCTACAGCTAGGTTTCATTTCCATTTCCTCTAGTTCTTTAGTTACTAGTGTTCTTTAGTGTGCATTAGGAGGAGACTATCCCTAACTCTATCTTAAATTCAATAAATGAATCATGCTAATGTGAATTACTAAGAAGTATATTAGTATTTTCTTCCCCATGTCCATACTAAAAAATAAAATGCAAGGATGGCCAGTCATTACATTTAAAAGGTAAAATAATTCATTATCACCCATTGAACGACAACTAAGAGTTGCTGTAAGCAGTTTTTACATCATTTAAGAACAAAATATCCCTAAGCCTCACTTTAAGCTAATTAGTTCATGCTTAGGTGGGAAAAATAAAACACAAACTTAATCAAACAGTACATACTTCCAAAAGGATAAAAGAGCTAATAAGAATTCAGAGTTTAATTAAACATTACAAGAGCCACTAAGAAAAGAGAGAAAAGATTACACTAAAAAAAACTTAAAGAAATTAATCTTGGAGTTGAAGGGATTAAATCCCCAGCAGAAACAATTGAACGCTAATGCATTCAATTTCGAATTTGGGAAGAAGCATACAAGAAATACTAAAATTACAGAGAAAGAAATTTACCTTTGAAGAACTTTTTCTTCAATCACGTTCAAATCCTTGTTGAATGATAAACACGAACAACACCACTTAGAACACTCACTATTCTCAAGGATCAACACAAGATTGATGGTGGGATCTAATATTTTTGTGAGGGAACATGAGAGTTGTGAATCAATATTCTAGAGAAAAAATGAGAACTTCGTTTTCTTCTTCTTTTTTCTCAACACAGAATTAAATGAGAGAAGCCAGAGAGAGTGGGAGGGGAGTTACGTTTACTCCTCACAACCCACGTAAAATTGCTTTTTTCCTTTTTTTCTTTTTTTTTTATTTATTAAAAAAATAATTAATGAATTATCTTATAATTAATTAACTATATTATATGCAAATTAGTCACATTAAATGCATATCTCTCTCTTTTAACCTATGGTTTCAATATGAATCATATTCATATTAAATTATTTATATGAATCTCATTCAAAGGTTTAAATTCTCATATATTATAAGGTTTAATTATAAATCAAATTTATAACTAACTATATATTATAATGTATC
>JAOANK020852250.1:0-10105 GCA_026257165.2 Telfairia occidentalis | reverse complement strand
AGGATTCAATAACAACTTTACTGAATAACTTCAATAACAACTTTATTGACAATAGAATATGTTTACAAGCCATTCGAATTTTAGGACATACATACCCAACAGAATGTTCTTTAGCATGAAATTCTAAGAAACACACAAGAGAAGCGAAGGGCGGAGTTCAATTGCTCACACAAATTGATAATTCTTTTGACTTAATGAAAATTTCATTAACTTTCTTAATTTCTCTAAACAATATTTCGACAATACAAGGGGTATGGCATTTATAGAAGCCAACCATTTCACAAAATTTGCCTAAAATACTTAAAGAAATTAAAGTAAACTATTTCCTAAAATGCTAAACAAATAAAATAAAATCCCAAATCTATTTTAAAAAAAATAACAAATCCTATCCTTCAAAAGAAAACAAATATTTTCATAAGAATTATTTCTAAACACAAAAGGAAATAAAATAAACAAAATCATAAGTTTCTATAAGATTTCCTATTTTACTTAATTCAACAAATTAGGAAAACATATTGGCACATCGGCGGCAGCGTGGAGCATGTGGCAAGGCTGCATAGGGTGTGTCATGGCTTAGCATCGGTGTGCGCCTAAGTGAACAGCCAGCAGTGCAGAGGGTTGTCGTTAGTTTGTGCGTAGAGGCGTGCGGAGGTGTTGTGCGTTACCATGGAAGCGCGCAGACAGAGGCTATCTGAAGATGAGCAAGCATGCAGCAAGCGTGCACATGAGCGTGTGTCATGAATTGTCAAAGTGTGCGCAGGCAGTGAACGATTATAGGCACGCATGGTGATTGACATATGTGCAGGCATTAGAGTGCGCGGTTGTGCGCTTGGCGATGGGTGATGGCACACGTCAAAGGGCGTGCGCTTAGGGTCTGCTTGTAGTTTTATACTTATTTGATCGTGGACAAGAATAGACTTATTTCTTCGTTCTTTGACCTCATAACAGAAAGACAGAAAAACTAATAAAGATAATATTGAGTTCTTAAAGACAATTGATACAAAGAAAAAAATAATGCAGAATTTTGTGCTTCAATAAAGATTCTGAATGAATCTTCTTTTTTGCTTCAGTCTTCGTTGACAATTTTGTTCTGCAACTTCTTCCTCTTCGACGCCCTTTACTTTAGTCTTCGTGCAAAGAACATTAAGAGCTTCTAAAATGATTCGGTATTCAACTCTAAAATTGGCTCTCCAAATGAAAACACCTCCTGGGTGGCAACCGTTCATTTTTATAAGTCTGCTCTTTTGATTAGGAGGCTCATTAGATCAAATAATCCACGTGTCATCCATCCAATAGTTGCTAAATTTCAAAAAGAAGAATTTTATTTTCACAATTTAAGATTTCTTTATT
Source organism: Telfairia occidentalis (assembly GCA_026257165.2). Taxonomy (NCBI): domain Eukaryota; kingdom Viridiplantae; phylum Streptophyta; class Magnoliopsida; order Cucurbitales; family Cucurbitaceae; genus Telfairia; species Telfairia occidentalis. Next base: position 8,755 of record JAOANK020852250.1, on the reverse strand, counting down.
CTCGCAAGTAATATTTGCTTCCGTTTTGCTACAGAAATGTTCGATCATTTTCACATCAATCTTCTGATAGAATAATGCTCTTTCATTTATCTGTTGACAAAATAGCTGGAATTAGTAGCAAATAAGTGTAAATATCTCATTATTCATTCATTTGATGCTTCAAATAGAATAATTCAATAATACAGAAATTTTCAAGAGTTCTAAATTCAAAACAAAGGTAAATCTAGTAATTTCATTGACAAATCATAGACACTTTATCAAATTAACATCTAAAATTCACTATAAAAAACTCATAATAACTCTCTTTTTAAGAGTTATCAATAACTAAGGAGATCCTAGACCGATTCACTGAGTCTTTTGAGGAGTTAAAGATTGGGGTAAAACATGGTTTCCAAATTGGTCTTGGAGGCTTGCTTGGGTTAACCACAAGTAAGGTCTTATTCACATTAGTTAAATGCAGTAGAAAATGTCAACTCAAAAATGTACGAGAGATCAAGTTTTAATATAGTGTAAAGTTGAGAGTGTCATCCTCAGGATTGTGTTTCTAGCTCATTTAAGTATCACAAATAATAACGTTTAGTTTTATTTAGAGAGACAATCTATGTGAATTTAAGCAAAATAAACAATCAACCAGAACAATGAGGGTAAGAAAAATATATGAGAAGGGATCCTAGGGAATTTATTTCTCCAATTGGTCATACAAGTCAATAAACTAATTTAACCAAGAATGAACCAACAATTATTCTATAAATCAAGAACACACAAATTATATTTGTCTCTCCTGAGCACAATTAAGCCTCCCTGCTAATTAAGAAACCAATTTTCCTATTTAATTTCATTAATGAGCAAAGACATGAAGTTTAATTCTTTTAACAACCTCTAAAGTAATCCTAAATCTCCCGATCTTAAAACTCCTTCAGTTGTGTATTGAAGTTCTAATCTAAACGACCTCTCTCGAGCATAAGATTTAGATCAAATAAACATTTAACTCGTGATCAAAAGATTAAAAAGCATTAAACACATAATCACATGAATAAGATAATCAATGGGTTCAATCAAGGAAAGTTAATCAATTAAACCCATAAAATTTAGAGTCTACATCAATCCCTAGAACTAAGAGTTTAGCTACTCATGATTAGAATAAAACAACAAAATCTCATACTAAAACTAATGAAAAGAGTACAAAAAGCCAAGGGAAAGGAGAAGAAATCAAATCAAATGCTTCAATTGTCCATCCCAGAATTGATTTTTATGTTTTCGAACCTTGAAAATGTTTTTCAACTCCAAATGAGTCTCTTTGCCCTCTATTTTCGTATTCTCTATCTAAATCGCCAAAAGTCCTCCAAACAATGTGAAATTTCCTATTTATGTAAAGTTGATAGCGTCGAGATGTTGTGCCCTAATCAATTAAGGAAATATTATGGTAGTGTCGAGCCGCTAGAGACAACGTCTCAACATTATGAAAACTAGAACGCACCTTCTATTATTGTAGTGTCTCGACGTTGTTGTTGCGAACTTTCTTACTTGATTTCCAATGTCGTTGAGTGTCCACTTGGGTTGTTGGGCTTGAACATATTTTCAAGCATTGAGATGCTGAAAGTAGCATTGAGATGCTTCCTCCTCGGATTTTGAGCTTCAACTTTGATTAATCCATCCTACTTTAACACAAATTGCTTGAATTTCTCAATTGGATTTCATAATTCTTTATTTCTCCATTTTCACGATTGATCCCTACAAAATATATAAATATGTGCATGAAAATAGTATAAATAATCATTAAACTAAAAATATTTAAGCTATAATAATAGACCACAAAGTGTGCTATTGAAAAACATTCTAAGTTCCTAGAAAATTTTCTTGCAAAATGTGTTTTGTGCATTATTCGAGGATGAGTAATGAGTCATGTTTTAGGGTGTAATAACTCTTTTAATAGAGTAGAAATAATCATTTTTCTTTAATATATCAGGAAAAATGGGAGTATCTTCTAGAGAAATTTATCTCTAAAATTCTAATTTTGTAACCATGGTGATTGCTTAGAAAGTAATAATTAATCTACTTTCCTTTTGTGCAACAATTCTCGATGGGGTTAGAAAATTATTTAACAGAGTAGAACACCCTATGGAATAAAGAGTAAATGTAAAAGGATTTATCAAAGAAAAAGAGTAATGTGGATATATTTTGTTGCAGGTGCAATGGAAACAAAACCAAGAACCTATTGGGATGTGGAGCCCAATTCATCAATCGAGCTTCGTTCATGGAGAATCAACATACAAAGATTGATGAAGACAAATTGGGGGAGAAATTTTGAAGCTGAAAATTTTGTCATCCAAAAGTGACAGCGTCGAGATGCTAGGGAGAGCGTCTCAACACTGTCTATTGTAGAGCCATCTTGCTGAGAGGACAACGTCTCAATGCTGGTTATAGCTTCTCGACGCTGACGGTGATGAAGCGCGCAAGACTTCATAGCATCTCGATGCTACTTACAGTGTCTTGATGCTACTGCGATTTCTACAGTAGTTCGCCCTAGTCGCATCTAATCCCTATAACTATGTAATGTTCTTTAGGTTGTTTTGTGTGGACTTCTTAGAGAGAATAGACCCAAAAATACATGTTCTTGTATTGATTTTACTAACCAAGAACACTAAGAGTGAGATTGTACGACAAGGTTTAATTGAGTGTTTCTTTTTGTAATCTTCAGCTGATTTAGTGGAGCATGCAGTTGCAGGAACTAGACGTAACGCTTGCCATTGTTGGGGTGAACTAGTATAAACTCTTAGTGTCAAGTCTCTTTATCCCTGAATCTCTTTACTTTCAATTTATTACTCTTGTGATATCTAATCTTTTTTAGTTTGCTTGTGGAAGTAAAAAATAAACCTTAGGCCATTCAGTTGGGCCTAGTTATCCGTATCACGTTTGTTTTTCCTAACAATTGGTATTGGAGCTTCTAGGTTCAAGAGAAATGGGAGATAGGTTTGCATTAGTTCACAAATTTAATAGATAATATTTTAGTTACTGAGAGATGCAGATTCAGCCCTTTCTGACTTACAATAAAGTTCACAAAGCTTTGAAGAAGAGACCTGAGAGAATGGATGATGAAGACTGAGAAACTTTAAATGAACAAGTTGTGGCCATCATCAAATTAACATTGTCAAAGGAAGTTGCAAGCCTATTGGCAAATGAGACAGTTTCAAAGGATTTGATGGAGGCTTTGACAAATAGGTATGAAAAACCTTCTGCCAACAATAAATGTTATCACGTTAATTGATATTGCACGTATAGAGTGGATGAGAACAGTTTAGTCAATTCCTACATAACTGAGATGACAATTTAAAAAATCAGTTAAAATTTGCAAATATTACCTTTTCTGATGAGGTTAATACTATTATGCTTTTAACGTCCTTACCTAATAGTTGGGAAACTATGAAGATTTTATTGTCTAATTCATTAGGAAGTTGTAGTCTCAAGTTTTCTAAGATTTGTGATGCAGCAGTTGCTGAAGAATTTCGTAAGAAGGGTAGTAGTTCTAGTAAAGAGTCTACTTTTGGGTGAGCACTGACAGTTAGGAAGGTAAGGAAAATTTTTTTTGAGAAGCAACATAGTAATAATGGTGGTAAAGAGACTGCTTGAAAAACGTAGAGTGTTATTATTATCATAAGAAGAGTAATGTTAAGAACAAGTGCAAACGACTGAGTGATGACCTACTCAAGTTACAGGAAAATGTGGCAGCACATGATGCCTTGGTTTGTGTCGAGAGTAACACAAAATTTGAAAATTGCTCATCAAGGTGGGTCGTAGATAGTGCATCTTCGATACATGTACATGTAGCTTCAGATAGAAGACTGTTTACTTCCTTCACTGGAGGCGATCATGGAGACTCACTAGAAGACAAATAGTGGGAGGTCACTGGTGCTACGAGATGTTAGGTATGTTCCTAGCATCAAATTGAATTTTATCTTAGTTGGTAAGTTAAATGATGAGAGTTATAGAAGTGAGTTTAGCGATGGCTCGTGGAGACTCACTAGAAGGTCAGATTGTAGGGACGAATGATTCATCATCACCAAAATTTCGATTCTAAACAATTTAGAATCTTGGATCGACATTGAATTAAAATTATTTAGAATTAAATGGAAAGAAATATTAACTTTTGTAGTCCTAGAAACTTCTCCAAAACCTTTCTTTCCATGCTATGATCATGATTTCCTTCTTCTACCTTAAGTCTAACATCCATGTGGATCTTCAATAGATTTTCCATGCTATGACTTGAATAAGGATGAAGGTTGGTAGGAACCACCCCTTGAAAGAAACTTGGGAAAATGTTCCAGAGAAAACTCTAATATTTCTCGAGGGTTGAATGGTTTAGGCTTACCCTAAGGTCCTATTTATAGGGGTTTGAGATAGAATCTAAGCCTAATAAAATTTTATATTTAAATTACCTGAATCTTATTGAAATAATTATTTGATGTATCTAATAAATCAAGTATCATATTTTAATATCTTATATATTAAAATATATTTAAATTATCTGAATCTAATTCAAATTATAACGTCCCATTTTTTTTATTTTAATTCCTAATAATATTTTGTTTGGATTAATTTAGGGACTATTTTGTGATTAATGTGTGTTGTAGGGGGATTTATAGACTAGTGTTTAAGTAAATTAAGAAGAAATTTATTTTGGTAAAAAAAAAATTGGAAAAAATTAAAATAATGACATTCTTATAAATTATAGAACTTAGAGCTAGGGTTGGAGGGTTGAGGTGAACCTATAAATATATCATTAGGGACCCTAGCTACCAAACCCTTTTCCTATTCCCAACAAGAAAGAGGACATCTTCAACTTTTTCTCTCCTATTCCTTCCCTCTTTACACAGAAACCCTGCTCCTTTATGAAAATGTTTCTCCTCTCACATTCATCCCTCTCCCCAACAACAAAACTGGGCGGCAGTAGTGGTAAAAGGTCGACGGGGTGTTTTTCTCCATTTTCCTCAATTTTCCTTTACCTCTCTCGCTCTATTCAAGCTCTCTTCTTGGGGATAGCTTCGTTATCGTCTCCCCACATCCCGAATAGAACAGGTAAGACAAGTCAAGAAACAAAAGGTTAGAAAGAAGCACGAGGTCGAGATCTACATGTTGAACTTAGGAAGCGATTTTGGTGAAACAAAAGGTCGGGAAGAAGCACGGGGTAGAGATCTACATGTTGGTGGAAGCAGAATCACGATCAGAGGCTAGGTGAGGGGGCACGTGCGGTAGAAAGTGGCGGCAACAAAATTGTTGTTGCGCATGACTGCGTTATTTTGGTGGCGTTGAACTCTTGACGCTGAGTAGATTCCAGAACTAGTCCCTATTTGTCCATTTAGAGCGACGCATGGGAGACACTCGCTAGACGACGGTGGCGTGGGGCGGCGGTGTGTGAGCTGAGGTTAGTCTAGAAAGGCAGTGCTCTTCCTATGTCGTTTGTCCCTCGAAAATCCTACCTTTCCTTTTCATTCTTTGATTAATTAGGATTTAGGAAAGAATTAGGGTATTTTTGGTAATTTGAACTTAGGTTACTTAAGGATTCTATTACCGATTTTCTTGGAGTTAACTTGCTGCTTTCTTTGGAAGTGAGGTAAGTGACTTTAGTCTTGGATAAACTATTGGGCTAGGTCGGTAAACTGTGATTTGTTGATATATGTGTTGATTATGCCTATCTTATGTGATTTTAGAATTTAGCATGATGGGTGTTAGTTTGATGAACATGCTGTGTGGATGAATGTTATATGAATGGTGTTTGCTAAGAGCATTGGTTATATGTGGTTTATGGATGCTAGGGACATTATTGAAACATTGCATGTTGGATGCCTTGAGGCTTCAGATTATATTATAAGTGTTTCAGACCTATGCATAGTTTACTTGTGTGTTGCATGTCCACATGTTAAGAGCTATACTATCTCTGTGTAGTATTGTGTTTAAGGACCTCCATGAGATGTATTCTCCGTCTTATGCTGCTGTGTGCTCTGAGGTTTTTCTATGAGATTATGTATATTTGTTTAGTGCTAATTTGAGAACCTTCATAAGATGCATTCTCTACTTTGTGCTGCTGTGTGCTTATTTGAGGTGCCTCGAGATGGTATACTGCTATGAGAGTCCCACATGAGTCTTATGATTGTATGTGTTTGCGTGTCCAACCTTAGGGTCGGAGTTACTTACTGGGTATATTTTATACTCAACCTATTTCTTTTCTTTTCTTTTAGGTAAGGAGAAAATCTATTGAGGTGGCTGGCGAGCAGGGAGTTTCGCACAGGCCATGGACACGAGTTTAGACTTTTGCATGTAGTTATTTGCATTATTTTAAGTACTAGTTCTTGAACTGTTGATCAAACTTGCATTTGACTTTCATTTTCACTCTTTTCATCTCGTTATTCTTAACTAAAAAATTGGGATCCGAGTATGTTCTATTAGGTTTGAACTTACTTATTCTATCTATTTTCTTATTTAATAAAGACCGTTTTTGAATTGAGTTACTTGAAAATCTTTTGTTTCGGGCATGCATGCTAGTCGTAGCACTAGGTAACTTATGTCTACAAGTCGGACTGTTAAATAAATAATTATTTGACATATCTTATCAATCAAATCACATATTTTAGATTCTTATATATTAAAATAAATTTGAATTATTTGAATCTCATTCAAATAATTTATTTTAATATATACTTTATATATTAAAATTATATATATAAATTTTTCTTTTAATCAATGTATCCAATACATTAATATATTTTCCCTTTATTATTTAATGTATCTAATACATTAAATTTAAATTTGAACATTTTCAAATTTAATTTTCTTTTAACATAATTAGTCCATTAATGTTCTTGTGAGATAGCTAGGGGACCTTACAGACATATAGATTATAAGCTCCAATGATATAAAATTAATTAATTAAACTCATTAATTAATTAATTTTCATTCATTAACTCAAGGTCACTCCACTAAAAATTCAGAGTTGCACTCTTATGTAATGGACGACAGGTTATGTCCATGGATATATAATCACTACATGCAAGATGACCCTTCAAGCATATTTCATAATTAAAGCTAAGTCAAAAGACCGTTTTACCCCTATAATTACATCTTAAACCTAAAGTACCATTGATCCTCTAATAAACAATATGTTTATGATCCAACCATTAACTAAGTCCCTCTCATGCCAGTGAGAGGGTGGGCCCCATTATTTAAGTCTCAAAATTAGTACTTAAGGGAATTACTCATCTACTTACCGTAACGAGGAGTGAATTTCATCTTATGAGATTATGTTTCTAGCTCCCCGTTTGGTCATGTCCCCAATATAGTAGGCTTATTGAATAGCCTTCAAAAGCCATTCTCACCCATGTAAATAAAAGGACGTGCCTTTATAGGCAGGAGTTCATAATTCACTCAGGATTGAGATCGAGTCGCATATGATGATCTTGTGAAATATTGATCTTCTCTTTTAACTAATTTATGAAGAAAGATAAAATATTTCGCAGTCCAGTCTTACACAAATTCATTGTATATTGAGCATGATCCTCCTTTTTTCGTATGGCATCGCCACTCCCTTTGGCAGCATCCACCAATTCCAAACTTAATTTGAAAGCCATATTTCGACCCAGACGTTTTCAGGATGCCCCTAATAACAAACGAATGGCAAGTGCTTTTTCTTGTATGGATCCTATTTCAATGGGAACTTGATGAGTTGATCCGCCTACACGTCTTGCCTTTACTGCTATATTGGGAGTTACTCCACGTATTGCTTGACGTAAAATAGATAGTGGATTTGTTTATGTCTTTTGTTGAATCTTTTTCATGGCTCGATAGATAATTTGATAAGCCAATGATTTTTTTTTTCGTGTTTCAAAATACGGTTGACCAACATGTTAACTAATCAATTACGATAAATTGAATCGAATTTTGCAATTTTTTCTTTGCAATACCTCGACGTGACATGAGAGTGAAAGAGGTTCAAGAATTAGTATTCTTTTTATAAGGGCTAAAATCATTTATTTTGGCTTTTTGACCGCATATGTAGGGTGGATCTCAAAAGATATGAAAGATCTCCCTCCAAGCCGTACATACAACTTTCATCGAATGCAACTTTCCATAGAATTCTATATGTATCTATGTGATCGAGTATGGAATTCTATTTACTCAATTTAAATTGAGTATCTGTTTCCCTCCCTTTCCTGCTAGGATTGGAAATCCTGTATTTTACATATCCATACGATTGAGTCCTTGGGTTTCTGAAATAGTGTAAAAAGAGGTGTTTCGAATCATTACTATTTGACTCAGAATGGAAAAGTCGAGGCATTTCAAATTGTTTGTTGACACGGACAAAGTCACGGAAAACCTCTGAAATTATTTCAATATTGGACCTTGAACATATAATAGTTATGAATCGAATCTCTTTAGAAAGAAGATCTTTTGTTTGTCTCATGGTAGCCTGCTCCATTTTCCTTACAAAACTTTTGTTACTGGGTTAGCCATACACTTCACATATTTTGTAGCAATCCACATGGCATCATCAAATGATACAAGTCTTAGATAAGTATCTACAATGCACTAGAACGCCCTTGTTGACGATCCTTTACTCTGACATCATCTAGGGTTCCTCGAACAATGTGATATCTCACATCTGGTAAATCCTTAACCCTTCCCCCTCCTACTAAGACTACAGAATGTTCTTGTAAATTATGGCCAATACCAGGTATATAAGCAGTGATTTCAAATCCCGAGGTTA
>JAOANK020852240.1:0-10105 GCA_026257165.2 Telfairia occidentalis | reverse complement strand
ATTTATATAATAAAGGTTTTTAATATGAATAGGATTCATATTAAAACTATAGGTTATGGGAGAGATATTATTTGAATATGATTCAAATAATATAAGTTTTAATTAATTAAATGTTAATTCATTAAATATGTAAATTTAATTTGATTTAATTTAATTTAAATTAAATTAAAGTGATAACTCCCACGATAGAGGTGGTTAGTGGGGAGATTTTGACTCACCCCACTCCCTTCCCTCTCTCACTGACATAAAAGGGGATGAATAGTAGAAGAAAACGTTGGTTCATTAGTTCATTTTTTTGCAGAAACTCTCCTTCTCTCATTATATTCTCTTTAGCAATTCTCTGAAGACCACACTTCCAGGACCTAATATCCTAGAGAATAACGGGTATCCTAATCGGTGGTCTTTGTGTTACTGGAATACGTATGTAGATTGAAGAAGAGTTCTTCAAAGGTAAAATTTCATCCTCTCTGTAATTTTGTTTCTCAAAAGAATGTTGCTTCCCAAATTCAATTTTGAATGCATTAAGCGTTCAATCGCTTCCGCTGGGAATTCGATTCCTTCAGTATGTATCAAACATACGAGAGGATCAAGTTTAAGAGTAGTGACCTAAATGGTCTACAATATATGGATAAAGTTGGGGACCTTATTCTTGTAAACTGTTGATACAATCCACTTTTAAACTGTTACAAATGGTCTTATCTGGATCGTTCATGTGGTGACATGTGAGTGGAGGTATCGTATGTAATGGGATTGCATAAGACTAGACGACGATATGTTCTACACTTTTCTTATAAGACCATTAAAGAAAATGCAAACATCACTAGGATGATCATAGGTCATTTGATCTGAATACTGCGTGTGTTATGAACTCTGCCTATGCGAGTGTGTTCTTTGAGTACTTTTGTGAGACTTATTTATTTGCTCAATAAATCTAGTGTCTTGGGAAGATACTCAATTGGGGAGTTGAGAACATTCCTACATAAGATGAAATTCACAACCACTCAATAGTGGAAAATGCAAAGTGTGCATGCACTTCTCCATATTGAGTGTGTGTATAGGGGATTCTCTTAATGTACTGGTTCGAAGCTTGGATAACATGACACTTGCCTTCTTAATATCCCAAGAAGGATTTTCCCATTATGAGATTCGTGGAAGGCTATCCATTAGCAAACTAGTGATACTTAAGGAATCAGAGGTGGCGTCAGGGGCAAAACACTAATTTCATCCAGCTGGAGCTGTGAATGACTTTGTGAAGAATTAGATGACCTGTTATGGTTATATTCGTTAACATAACTCATATACAGTGCAAGAGTGCAACCTCAGGTCTATAGTGGAGTTACCTTGAGTTAAAGGTGGAGTTAGTTAGTTGAAGAGTTTGACTAATTAATCTTAACTATTGATGCTTTAAGTTGTAGGTCCATAAGGTCTCTTTGCTAGCTCGTTACCTCTACAACAAACATTTGATTGGGAGAAAATTAAATAATAAAGATTATTTAATTTTTAATTAAATTATTTAATTTGAATATTAATAAATTAGATTTATTATTAATTAATTAAAAATTGGGATTATTTAATTTGGCTAATGATAATAAATTAAATTTATTATTAATTAATTGAAAATTGGGCTGATTGGACTTTGGAAGTTCAATTGGATCGCTAGATAAGATTTAGGTCCAATTACATAGGAAAGAAGCCCTTTGGATTTTGGAAGCCAATGGGACATGACTTTGTGTTAGGGTTCATGGAAGTGTCTATGAACTCAAACCCATGAAATGAGAGTTGAACAATTAATTATTAAAATTAAAAAGAGTTTTTAATTTTCATAATTAAATTAAACCCCTTAGGGTTTTGGCTCTATATAAGAAAACTTATAGTCAAAACCTAAACAAGTAATTCATTACCTCCCTCTCCTCCCAACAGCCACAAATTAAGAAAATATATTTCTTCTGAGTTCTTTCAAAGGTGCCCACACACCAGTTCATAGTAGATTGAGGATAACTCGAAAGATCGTGTGGAGTCTTTTCAACATCTTCTTTATGGCTTTGACATCCCAAGGTGAGTTTTTCGAAAACTGGTTTTTGTAAAAATCTTTTTAATTAAAAGTCGTCATTGCGATTTTTGTTTTCTAATCAATGCGCCCACTTCTGCTGTGTCGGGTTTTGGATTGGATTTGGGTAATTTTCCTACACTTAAGCCCCATGTTCGAATATTTTTCGTCCTGTCTTCCGTCTCACCTCTCCTCTCTCCGTGCGTCACACGGCCGTAAAGCGGTAGGGTCAGTTACTTTGTCCTTCCCTTTGTGCGAGGAGGACAAACGAACCATTTGGTTGGTATCTTCTTTAAGATGAGCAGGTCTTCAACGATTATAAGGTCGTTGGCATGCGAATGTAGCTCGACGAACATCTTTGGCTTGTAGATGGTGATATATTGTAGCATCTTTGGGTACGTGCAGCAGCCTATAAATGCGGCTATGATTACCTTGTCTGAGTAATCACTTACACACATCACCTCTCATTTGAATCGAGTGCCAAACTACCTCAATGTTTCACCTTCATTCAAATGTTGGGTCATCAAGTGACTGGGAGGATATTGGTCTTTGTGGCTTTTGAGGAACGGGTGAACGAAGAGCTTGGACAACTCTTGAAAAGTAGAGATCAGTCTAGGCTGAAGCTTCCAGTACCAAGCTTGCACTACTCCCTTCAAGGTGACAAAGAACGTGCTTTACTTGATAGCATTTGGAACCTTCTGGAGCTTCATCTTGGCGAGGTACATGTCTATGTGTTTGACGGAGTTCGAGGTCCCATTGTACAACTTAATCGTCAGGTCCTTGAACTTTTCGGGGACCTTAACATTCATCATTGCCGAGCTGAGAAGCTCTAGCCCTAGTTTGAAGATTTACATCACTGTGGTCATACTAAGGTTTTTCTTCGTGGCAGAGTCTTTCCTAGATCCTTAAGTTTCTCGCAGAAGTTGGTTTTGAGTATAGTACAGACCTTCGCTATTGCATCTTTTTAGCCCAGTTTACTCGTCACGTCGGTCTAGTGACTCTGGTTACAGGACTCTCTATGTTCTCACCTCTTGGCGTTGAGTTTGTCCTATAGGTCCTGCTGGGATTGATTGGCTCGTGAGCTAATTTGAGATTGGGTTCGCTGGCTGGCGGGTCCATTGGCGACTCAATCACCAGCATCTTTCAGTGGGAGGTAGCTCGATCTGGCGCTTGCTACCCTGGAGTCCCACCCCAGAGTACGTGCAGTCGTGTTGTGCCGCTTCAACCCTTGTGGAAGAGTCTGTGCGGCCTAAAAATGGTTTGTCAGGGTCTGCATCTGCATCTGCATGGCATGCATTGCCTGTATAGCCTACGCCTGACCTTAGACCAAGGCTTGTAGGGCCTCAATCTATGCCTTAGCGGACTGACGTCCTCAACCTCTCCCATTTCAACCCTCAAGTCAGTAGGTAATTCCAAAGAGTATATAATTTGTTCACAGTAATTTATCTGTACCTTTCATTTTTGTTGGCGTTTGGATTTATAATAGAGCAATAGAGTGATTTAGAGAGTTGATCCCCCCTCGTCCACCGTACACCATGGCAGACGACGGTCAAATTTGGGGCGAGATTCTCTCTTGACCGCGCTTCATCCGGTGCCCATTTCGCGAACGACGTTATGCTTTGTGTGCTTTTTTTTGGCCAAGATATGGTGCATCATCTAACCTCTCACCTCAGGCTTGCAGGAGATCATCCGAGGCGGGACCATGTCTTCTTTCGTGACATGTGGCTTTCTCCAAATGGCCTATGTGTCATTGTGGTTTTTCATCCCCAATAGATTTCAGCTTGAAATGTCGAGTGTTTTACGAGCGCTTAGAAGTACTTACCTCACTGTCCTAATGGCCTTGCTCTTACGAGTGGTTGACTTCGCTGTCAGATCCTGAGGCATTTAGGTCCATGTGACTGTTAGTGGCTTTAGACAACTTCTTTGATTTTTTTCTTCTTGCTCATTGACTAAGCTGCTCCAAGCGATGTAGCAGCACAAAATCTTGTAGGGGTGGCTACGGTTGCCTTTTTCGCAACACCAAGCAAGAGAGACGAACTTTTCTAAGAAGCAATCAAATTTGAATTACATAAGTAAGGAAATTGATGTGATCATAATAACCCTCAAGCCCATCAAGTCAAGCCAAGGGTAAAATGGAATTTTTTAGAAAAGATCAAAAGGCAAGCAAGGATAAGAAAGCTCGAAGGAGGAATTTGGGTGTATTTTTGTTGAAGAAAAATACCAAACAATTCCTAGGCGCCCAAGACAGCACCTCAACGTTCACAGTGCATAGCCACCTGCACGCCATGGTCAGCGCCCCTATCGATGCTATTGCACAACCCTGCATGCCCACGCCCAGCTAACCTCAAAGTCGCCTATGCCAGCACCTTCGAGAACCACATAGCCACCTGCCTTAGCGCCCACACTAACCTCACAAGCGCATCTCTGTCGCCTGTGCGCACACTGCACACCTACTGCCAGCCCTAAGCACCCAAGCTTGCGCGCACCCCTGCGCCCCACGAGGCCCACCCGCATGCTAGTGAACCTCACAAGGCCCTTCAACATGCACGCCTACTTCTCCCTGTCGCCGCCCATGTGCCCACATCACAAATATGGAAATGTTTTTCCGTTTTGATTTCCTTTGTAATTTTGGGAATAATTTAGCTTGGATATCATTTTGAAATCAAATAAGCCATATTATTTTCAAAGTAGGAAAAAGACTTTATTTTATTCCTATTTGATTTAGGATTTTATTTTATTTTATTAGGGCAATATTTTATTTCACTAAAATAGGAAAAATAGTTGATTTTATCCCTATTTGTTTTGGGATTTTATTTGATAGGATTTTTTTTCCAAGCAAATTAGGAATAGATTTCCCTCCATATTTTGATTTCTTAATTAGCTTTTGGCTTCTATAAATTGCCAAAGCCTTTGTACGTTTGAAAAAAAAAGTTTTGAAGTTTTGATGAATGAAATTTTTAAGTTCTTTTTATTAAAAGACTTGTCAATTTGCATAAGCAATATAACCTCTTCCCGCCCCCCTCCTCCCTCCCCCTCCCCTTAAGCATTCTCTTGTGCGTGGTATAAACGTGCATGTAAAGAAGCATTCAAGCTTGGTTGGTCACCAAACTTGTGGAGTATTTCTTCCTTGCAGTAAATGGGTTTGTGAATAGTGCGAAAACATTCAAGCTATCTTTCTCCCTGGCCTTGACCTTATCTTCAAAGGTAAACCATTCCTAACTTTTCCTTTGGGTTTGTTTTTCTCACTAACTCCGGGTTTTAGTAACTTTGCGTGTTTAAGGGTGCACTTAACCAAGGAGTTCCTTGCATCGAGTTCCACTAAAGTTCTTGGTGAGAGCACTTGGGTTGAACTTTGGTGCCTTGGTCATGGAGACTTGCTTGGCAAACTGCTTACAAGGATTTTTGCACACATCAAAGATAAAGGATTAGCGATTGTGAAGGTTTGTTTGCACAAGGGTGATTCAAAAAACTTTTTGAATGAGAGAAAATATTTGGAATTCAAAATAAGGCGGGGAGTAATTTTTGTTTTGAAAAAGGAAAAGGAGAGTATTGATTAAAAAAAAAAAAACAAACCCTAATGGGTAGAAAATAAATTCCTAGGCACTTGAAGTCTCCTAAAAATCTCCTTACTATAACTGAAAATCTTTTCCAGTTGGCATATTTCTTCAAGCGTTGACACATTGGCACTCAGTGTTATGCCATATTTAAAAATTTGTACGGACATGCCGCCTTTTAAAATGTCTCTATCCCCATTTTTATTATTTTTTCTTTTTTATATCAATAATTGAAAAGAGGTACTAATCTTGGAGCAACATATTCCTATGTTATAGCAATTTCTTCCCTATCTCTAAATATAGAAAAGTTAGAAAAAAAAAATCCCAAACTCAAAATTCCCTCAAACAATAAATCGAACAATTCAAATATGTATGTACAGAGAATCAAATAAATCAAAGAAAGCACAGAGATGAAACTTCACAAAAATAACAATCAAACAAACATGCTCACACAATGAACAAAAGTTCAATCTCAATTCTCATAAACAATTAGACAAAATGAAAAAGAAAACTTACCCTTAGATGTGTTGAGAGAAGTAGAGCCAAAACTGAAGAAGGAAATCTAATCACCTTTTTCCTTTTAGAAAATGGTTTGCAACATTTGTCTTTTCCTATTAGGTTTTGGTGTGAATCTCTATAAATACACCTATAACTCTAGAGATCAATTTACACAGAACATAAAGAAAAACACAGAAACATAGATTGAAATCTAGAGATCCAGAGATGTAGAGATCTAGAATGAGTGATTTTGTGAGTGTGTAAAGGTGTGATTCTTGTACTCCATTCTATAAGGAGATTGAATATTCGAGTGATTCGTGAGACTTTTTTCCCTGGGAGAAAATTGTGAGAAATCCCTTGAGTGTGATTGTAATCTTCTTTGTACTTCTCCCTGAAGGATTTAGTGGAACCTGCAACGGTAGCAGAGAATTGGACGTAGCCCACATTAGGTGAACCAGTATCAATTTGGTGACTTCTAGGATTTGAGTTTGGAATATATTTAGGATAATTTCCCTATCAAGTGGTATCAGAGACAGTTAATTAGGAACAATGTTAGTTGAGGAAGAAAAACTAGTGGCCTTTAATGGTACAGACTTCGGTTCGTGGAAACTATAAATTTTGGATTATTTACATTCCAAAGATTTGGACATGCCTTTGGATGGAAAGCCAACAACTATGAGAGAATTAGAATGGAGGAAGTTGGATAGGAAAGTTTTGTGGACTGTTCGATTGACTCTAAGTAAGAATATTCAGAGAAGTGTAGCGAAGGAAACCACTACTGCAGGCTTGATGGCGGCTTTGTCCAACATGTAAGAAAAGCCCTCAGTAAATAACAAAGTGCATTTAGTACAGAAGTTCTTCAATATGAAGATGACGGAAAGAGCGTCTATAACTACCCACTTGAATGAGTTTTATCTTTTGATGAACAAACTGGCTACTGTAGATTTAGAGTTGAAGGACGAAGTGTATGCTATACTACTATTAAAGTCTTTGCCTGATAGATGGGAGACCATGAAGACTGCAATTTCAAATTCATGTGAAAACGCAAGTCGACAATTTTCTCAAGTATAAGATATTGTCCTAGCAGGGGAGATTCACTGGAAGGATTAAAAAATTTCATCTACCTCAGGAACAACCTTGAATATGGAAAGAGGGAGAAGCAATAATGGAGGCCAAGGGAATCGAGGAAAGTCACAAAACAGTAAGGATAAGTCCAAGAATAGTAGATTCAAGTGTTAGAAATGTGGAAAGACCGGTCACTTGAAGAGGAACTACAAGGTTCCAAAGCGTAATGAGGGGAATGAAGTTGGTGCAAATGTTAGCTAATGAGTTACATGATGCACTAGTGTTAGCAATTGAGAGTTCCCATGATACTTGGGTAATTGATTTAGGAGCATCTTTTCACACGAAAGGGCAGCGAGACATCCTTGTAAACTACGTTGCAGGAAATCACGGGAATGTTAATCTAGCTGATGAGGAGCCCTTAGATGTTATTGGGATCGGTTATGTAAATCTAAAAATGGCAAAGAGTTCAATCTAGAAGATTCGCAAGGTACGTCACATCGAAAATATGACAAAGAACTTAATTTCTATGGGGCAGCTAGATAACGAAGGCTGTGTGATCACCTTCAGCCAAGAAAATTGGAAGGTCACCAAGGGAGCCACGGTGATTGCTAAAGGGAGTAAATCAGGGATCTTGTATGTAAACAACAACAACAAGGACATGGTAGCTAATGTGAACAATACAAGTTAGATAGCTCTATGACATAACAAATTGGGACACATGAGTGAGAAGGGCATGAAGATTCGACACTCAGTAGGGAAGCTGGAAGGGCTTAAAGCAGTTGAGCACAAGTTATGTGAAGAATGTGTCTTCAAAAAGAAGAATAAAGTCTGTTTCGTGAAGATCGGGACTGCTTTGAAGTCTACGAAATTAGAGTTGATTCACACTAATGTGTGGGGACCATCTGAGGTGTCTTCTCTAGGATGTTTCAGATAATACGGGACTTTCATAGATGATTCGAGTAGGTAGGTGTGGACCTACTTTCTCAAACACAAGTTCGATGTGTTTTCAAAATTCAAGATCTGAAAGCCTATGGTTGAGAATGACATAGGTTTAAACCTGAAATCCGACAACGACGACCAGTACGTTGACGGTGAGTTTAAACAGTATTGTGCAGATAATGAGATCGTAAAGGTTAAAATAATACCAAGGACACCACAATAGAACGTTGTGGCAGAGAGAATGAACAGGACGTTGAATGAACGTGTCAGGAGCATGAGACTACATGTAGGATTACCTAAGATGTTTTGGGTCGAGGCAATCAACACAACTACCTATTTGATCAATAGAAGCCCGACCACATCGATAGACTTCAAGTTGCCTAAAGAAGTCTGGAGCGGTAAGTAGATAAACCTTTCACATCTGAAGGTTTTTGGCTGCGTGTCCTACATCACATTGATGCTGCAAAAAAGAGTAAGTTTAAGGGAGGCAAAATTCAAGAGGTGTTACTTTATTGTATATGACGTAGCTGAGATGGACTATAAGTTGTGGGATGAACAGAATAAGAAAATAGTAAGAAGCAAAGACGTGATTTTCAATGAAGAGGATCTATATAAAGACAAAACAAATACAAAACCTGAAAAGTAAAAAACAGATGCGAGTAAAGAAGAAGAAGTTAAGATAATAATTCCTCCCAAGGTTTAGACCAAGACAGTGAGGATTAAAGATCAGATAGTTAATACCCCTGATGAAACAGTACAGGAAACAAGGGATCAAACTGTGGAATCTGACAGGTTTGATACAAAGACAGGAGAAATTCAGAGAACACCACCTACTGAAATAAGGAGGTTGAGTAGAACCATCAGACCAAGAGGTATTCTTCTACATTGTACTACATCTTAATGACTGACAGAGGAGAGCCAAAATGTTATGAAGAGGCAACTCAATTTAAAGATTCTATCAAGTGGGAGTTGGCCATGAAGGATGAAATGAATTCACTCATGACAAATTAGACATGGCAACTAACAGAGTTACCAAGAGGTAAGAAGGCCTTGCACAACAAATGGGTTTTCAGAATAAAGCAGAAACCCAATGGCAGCAAGAGATACAAGGCGAGGTTTGTAGTCAATGGCTTTCAGCAGAAATAAGGTATTGACTTCAATGGAATTTTCTCTCCTGTAGTGAAGTTAACCACGATTAGAATGGTGCTTTCAATTGTGGTAGAGGAAGATCTGTTTCTAGAATAGATGGATGTAAAGACAGCTTTTCTCCGTGGTAATTTGGGGGAAGACATTTATATGGTGCATCCACAAGGTTTTGTGGGGTAGGGGTAGGAAAGAAAAGTCTGCAAACTTCAAAGTTGTTTATATGGTCTCAAACAGGTGTCCAACATTGGTACAAGAAGTTTGACAATTTTATGAGGAACAGTGTGTTTCAGAGATGTCAGGCAGATCACTGTTACCACATCAGAACTCAGGGTAACTTAAACATCATACTATTGCTGTATGTTGATGATATGCTGATAGGAGAAGCTAACATGTAGGAAATTTTGAAGATATAGGCTGAAGTATCGTCTGAATTTGATATGAAGGATTTGAGAGCTGCCAAACAAATCCTAGTCATGAGAATAGATAGGAAGAATGCCACAGTCACTTTGTCACTGGAAGAATATGTGAAGAAGGTTTTAATCAAATTTCACATGGATAATGCAAAGACAGTAAGTACTCATTTATCTCCACACTTCAGATTATCTAAGGAGCACTCACCCAAAGATGAGCAGGAGATAGATGATATGGTCATAGTGCCATATGCTTCAGTAGTGGGTAGCTTAATATATGTTATGGTTTACATAAGACTAGACACTGCCCATGCAGTGGGAGTGTGAGTAGATACATGAGCAATCCAAGGAAACAGCATTAGGAATCAATGAAATGGATTTTCAGATACTTGAGGGGGACATCCAGTTATGCATTGCACTTTGAAAAGTCAGATTTCAAACTGCAG
>JAOANK020852200.1:0-10107 GCA_026257165.2 Telfairia occidentalis | reverse complement strand
TTTAATAATTGATGGGGAATCAAATCCAACATATATTCCTAACCTCCTTTGAGGACCCATCTTAGTACGTTGTGGTGAAGCAATTGGAACATATACTACACATCCAAAAATTCTTAGATGTGATATATTTGGTTCCTGACCATATGCTAATTGTAATGGGGAGTGCTTATGATAAGCTACTGGTCGGATGCGTGTAAGTGACGTAGCATGTAAAATAGCATGACTCCATACAGATGTAGAAAGCTTAGCTCTCATAAGTAATGGTCTAGAAATTAATTGCAGACGTTTTATGAATGATTATGCTAAACCATTTTGTGTATGAACATGAGCTACATGATGTTCAACACTTATCCCAATTGACCTACAATAATTATCAAATGCTTGAGATGCAAATTCACCAGCATTATCAAGACGAATGGTCTTAATTGTAAACTTAGGAAACTGTGCTCTTAACTTAATTATTTGAGCAAGTAATCTTGCAAATGCAAGGTTTCGACTTGATAATAAGCACGCATGTGACCATCTACTGGATGCGTCTATTAATACCATAAAATATCTGAATGGTCCACTTGGTGGATTAATAGGTCCACATATATCACCATGAATTCATTCTAAAAATGTAGCTGATTCAGTTTCCACTTTAGCTGGTGATGGCCTAATGATTAATTTGCTTTGAGAGCAAGCATTACATGATAATTCATTAGATTGAAAAATCTTCTGGCTATTCAATGGATGTTCATGTGAATTCTCAATTATTCTTCTCATCATTGTAGACCCAGGATGGCCTAAGCATTCATACCAAATGGTAAATATACCTAAATTCATGAACTTCGGGTTCATTGTGACATATGTTTTAATAACTCGTATAGAAGTATAATATAATCCAGAAGATAGAGCCGACAACTCTTCCAATATACATTTTCATATAAGGTAGTAGATATAATATAAAAATATTTCATATTATTCTTACTATTAGTCTCAATATGATAACCATTATAATGTATATCTTTAAAACTTAGTAGATTTCTCTTTGATTGACTACAGAACAATCTATTGTCAATTGTAAATTTTGTTTCTCTAGGCAAAATAATATTTGCTTTTCCAAAACCTTTAATTAAATTTACAACACCTGATATTGTATTGACTTTTGCTTCCAGCATTGTCAATTTGAAAAAATATTTTCTACTTGTAAATATTGTGTGCGTAGTTGCACAATCTGCCAGACGTAGATTTTCACTGCTCATATTTGAGTCAACCAACATATGAAACTTGTCCATGCTTCTTCATTAAACAAAATAATTACAACAATTACAAAACTTCAAATAGAAAAGTTTAACATTAGCTAAAAATATAAAAAATAAATTATTGAAAAACAACATTGATTCTGAATATTCTCAAAATAAAAAGAAGCATTTGATGTCCCTTCAATTGTGTCGATTTCTTCTTCAAGAGATTCAAAGAAATCTGCCACATCCAAATTTGTCATATTTGATGGATCAAATATATCATTATCTTGGTAGGCAAAATTTGCTTCCACATTTTTTCCTTTTTCCTTCAGGGAAGCTTGATAAAGATCAGCTAAGTGTTTTGGTGTACGACAAGTATGAGACCAATGTCCGGTCATCCCGCATCTGAAGCATTTATTTTAAATGCTCTTATTTTGTGGAGCTTTTCCTTTATGATCATCATTGTGTGTGGTTTTCTTGAAATTGGAATGATTATGATGACCAACACGATATGAATAATTATTTCTTCTTCTACCACGGTCGCGATTTCAACCACGATCTCGGCCTTGACCATGATTATTAGAAATTACAACATTCCCTTTAGGGAATGGTGTTGTTCCAGTTGGTCGAGATTGGTAATTTTTCATTAACAGCTCATTATTTTGTTCAACAATGAAAAGACATAATATGAGTTCAGAATATTTTTTAAATCCTTTCTCTCGATATTGCTACTGCAGGAGC
Source organism: Telfairia occidentalis (assembly GCA_026257165.2). Taxonomy (NCBI): domain Eukaryota; kingdom Viridiplantae; phylum Streptophyta; class Magnoliopsida; order Cucurbitales; family Cucurbitaceae; genus Telfairia; species Telfairia occidentalis. The sequence goes on along the minus strand of JAOANK020852200.1, from coordinate 8,140 downwards.
ATATTCGAGCCATGAAATGTCGAAAAAGTCTCTTCTAACATATCTTCATTAGTAATTTTTTCTCCGCCCAACAACAACTTTGAACTTATTTTAAATAATGCGAAATTATAATCACTTACTGATTTAAAATCTTGCAACCTTAGATGCATCCAATCATAATGAGCTTTAGGAAGAATTACAGTTTTTTTATGATCATACCTTTCTTTCAAACTTCGCCATAAGATATAGAAATCTTTTATCGTGAGATATTCCATTTTCAATCCCTCATGGAGATGATGGCGAAGGAAGATCATTAATTTTCCCTTTTCTTGCTTATGGGTATTGTTTCCTTCTCTAATCGTATCTCCAAGATTCATGGCATCCAAATGGATTTCAGCATCAAGCACCCATGACAAATAATTGCTACCATTAATGTCGAGGGCTGCAAATTCCAATTTTGTAAGATTTTTCATAGTAACACTATCACAAAGTATTGAATTTATATTAGAATTTTAATATATATCAAACATGCAAAACAACATTTAATTTACTAATAATAACGAAGAGTAAAAATTACCTACCTTTAGGACCTATCTTTAGCGAGAAAATTAGCAGAGATTCGTGCTGATAACGTGTTGTGAAATTGAGGATCAAAACGAGACACCACGGGAACATGAATATCGAGTAATTCAAATATTTAAAATAAATAAGAGAAAATTAGAAAATAAAATGAAATATGGAATTTTGGAATTTTAAATTTCTCTAAAATTTTTATTTTCTTCACCAAAATTGCATTTTCTCACCCAATTACATCGCACCATAATTCACCAAATGCCACTATTTATAGGCTATTTGACAAGCACGAGGTGGAGCCACTTTGGACACAAAGAATATATAGTCATTAGACACATGGGCAATTGAGAGAAGAGACACTTGGTTTATCATGCATATGGGCATCTATTTTTATATTATTCATAATATATATATATATATTTTAAAGTAATAATAATAATAATAATAATAATAATAATATAATATATTTAGTAAAATGTGCACAATAATTTTTTTTTAAAGAAAATCAAATAAGACAAAACAAAACTTACTTTTCTCCTCTCCCTTTCTCTTTCTCTTCTCTTTCTCTCTTCAACCCCTCAAAACCCTATTTTCCTTCTTCTCTTCTCTCTTTCACTTCTCTGTTTTTTTTTTTAACTTCTCTTCCTCTCCTATTTTTTCTTCTCTCTACTTCTCTCCCTTTTTATTCATACCTCTCATCCTTTCCTATTTCTTTCTTATTTTTTTTCTTTCCAATTCTTTCTCCTTTTTACTGCTTTTTTTTAATCTTCTTTTACTCTCAACAATGGCGGAAACAACAAAAGAAAGAGAGCTCTCTCACCCCTAAGGTATGCTACTCCCTCTTTCTTTTCTCTTTTTCTTTTCAGTAAATAGAACCCATTTGCTAAAAGGAAAAAGTAAGAAAAACAATAAATAGATGAAGGAATGAACTATGCATGTGTGAAAATGAATATGGAATAGATCTTTTTTTTTAATGGAGAAATAGAAGATCTAGGGCAAATGCATGTAAATATTAAAGAGAGCATAGAGAGTTAAAAAAGAGCAAAAAAAATAAAAAAAACCAACTTCTAACTTTTGCTACATTACTCTTCTACAAGAGAAAGAAATGGAAGGAGCCAAAATGGAAAAATTAGGATATTGTTTGAGGTGCTGATCTGGGACAAAACCCCAACAAATACAACCTTCAAATATGCTTAATCACCCATTCAAGCTCACTAATTTTCTCTTCTTTTTTTTTTTTTTCATAATTTCTGTATGGAATACTCTTATCTCTCTCTGTATTTTTTTGTAATTTTTTTTATGTATTTTTTTATGTATTTTCTTTGTTTTGTACTTTTTTTTTGTATTTTCTTTTATTTTTTTTTTACTGTAGACTCCCTCCAAATGTGTAAAAAGAAAAAGTTTATATAACCCAAATTAGTTTCTGATTTTGGATGGAAAAATTACTAGCTAGTTTTTTTGGATTTGAAATCATGCCCCATTAAGCCATACCAAAAAAGAGAGTAGAATTTGAGAAGAAATTCAAAATTCAAAACCAAATTTACTCATTTGATTTTCTTTGAAAGCACCAAAAAAAAAATCAAATTGAATAAGTTCAATTAAAGGGAAGAAACAAGTAAATTAAAAAAAGTTACATTCAATTGATTAGTACAATTAATAAAAAAAGATTAATTTTAAAAGAACCAAGCAAAAATACCTGGCTACAATATGCCCCCCTTTGTACATGTTTTTTTTTTTTTCAAAAGGCGGACAAAGGCGTAAACAATATTTTTCCTAGATTGAGGTTTAACAAAACGCTAGGGGTAGAAATAAACTAGTGCCATCACAACAAAACGTCGAGGGTTAGGGCCACACGACAGAGCAAAAAAAAGCGTTGGAGGCCAAGTATAAACAAGTGTCATTGCAGCCAAAAGGCGTCAAGGGCCAGGGATAAACAAGCACCACATGACAAGAGTAAAACGCTAGAGGCCGAGGACGTACCACCACAGCAAAACGTCGATGGTCAGGGATAAACAAGCGCTACATGACAAAGAGTAAAACACTGGAGGCGAAGAAAGTACCATTGCAACAAAATGTCGAGGGCCAGAGATAAACAAGTGCCACACGACAAAGAGTAAAACATTGGAGGCCAAAGAATTACCATCGAAACAAAATGTCGAGGGCCAGGGATAAACAAACGCTACATGACAAAAGTAAAACACTAGAGGCCAAGGAATTACCATCGCAGCAAAACGTCGAGTGCCAGGGATAAAAAAGTGCCACACGACAAAGAGTAAAATGCTGGAGGCCAAGGAAGTATCATCACAGCAAAACGTTGAGGGCCAGGGATAAATAAGCGCCACACGAAAAAGTAAAAAACTGTTGGAGGCTAGGGATAAACAAGCGCCATTGCAGCAAAACGTCAAGGGCCAGAGATAAACAAGCGCCACACGACACAAAAGGTAAATGAAATGCTGAATATTTAATCTAATTATGCATTTTACGTACATTTTTTCTTTTCTAGCTTACTTCTAAAATGAGAAAAAGGTTAAAGCTTACCAAATAGCTCATTTATATCTTTCCATATAACTTGTCCAAGCATCATGATCTTAGACTTATAACTTGGGACTTGCGTCGACTTGGAGACTAAAACCCTGCTTGGGTCCATTCTAGTCCTTGAAGCTACCTGTCTAATTACTCCGAGGGATGGTATTTAACTTTAGTAGACAAAATGGCTTCCATGCCATAATGTGAGAGAAAGATTTGCCCCAATTAAAATGTGGGCAAATAATGACATTTCATGCTAATCTCTAGACATGATCGTCATTTTGTTAACAAATTCAATGATATTCTTTTGATGCTTCCATTACACCACTTAATTTTGTCGTAGCTTTTGTATCCAAGCCAAATATATTCTGGTGAGACGATGCAAATAAATCCTTGCTCTCACAAAAGGGAGCTAAGAAGTCTAAGCAACTCTATTATGCGGACGAAGTACCAATTCGTACTTTTTAACCTCTTAAACCCTTGGACTAGCTACTTCCAACGATTCCTAGTACGACCTGATTGTCCCTCTTGATCTATTAATCTCAGTAGCTTTGGCAACACGTCTGATATCCATAATGCGCTCAAGATTATAGACTAAAACTCCAAAATCAATGTCATTTTCAAACTTTATGTCTTTGTTATCAATCCTTAATTGCACTTGTTGATTGAAAGATGAGAGGAAATGATGTGATATGCTTGAATGGAAAGAGAAGTGATATGAACCAAATGATATAAGCCCACAATTCCTTCCATTTCATATTCAGGTAGTCAGAATATGAGTAGTTGATAGACATTCAAACTACATCTATATTAGATCAAAGATTGAAGTGTCCTTATTACCAAGATATCATGTGGTCTTAGACATAGCCATAATGACAATTCATCTAACAGCTTTTGGTGACCATTGAAAACTCTTTGACTTTTCAATTGCAGGGTTTGAACTTCGGGTGATGTGAGTAAACCAACTCATGAGTCATATGGTGTTTTTAGCAACAACGTCGATTTTAAAACTTGTTGCACGGGAAATCATGTTAGCATCTAATCCTTGCATGATTGCTATCAACTTTTTCACCTTAAACTCAAGGTAGTCTTTTTGGAATGATGTCCGCTCACTCTTGTGCGAAATAAACATTCTTTTTCAAAATCACATTCTGGCTTATTTTTGTGATTACTCAGAGCTCTTATTGAGATATCTAACATCTTGGAGGACTTAAAACGATTTAATGGGTGTACTTAAGTTAGAAACTGTTTCTTTAAAAAAAAGTGGATCCTTTGATCATATCATGACTTGGAAGAAAGTTTTAGTCCTTTTGGTTGACATCCTCTTCTTCGATTTTCTCAAACTTTAACAAGCTTGCTTTAACCAAACCTTAAACTTAAACTTCTGTAGATGACAATTTTCTATAGAATACCTAATTGCCCCAGCATGGTACTTTCAACTAGGTCACACCACTTAGGATAAGGAGGCTATAAAGGCACGAGAGATATTTGATGGTTCTCTAATAAATGTGGCAAGAGTTCGGTGAATGTCATTGTGATAGGGTCAAACCGCATCTATCTTCAATTCTTCCTAACACGTTATTGATTTGGCGCATTTGATTGACTTTGTCCCTTTTGCTGAGGGCTCTGGGGTAGCTTTCTTGTCCAAACATATGGTTAATACCTCAATGGCCCAAGCTGACTTTATGCACTTCTTCATCTATCCCTTTCTTGGGGGTATACTCATTCGGATGCTAGATTCTGCCTATGCATCTATAATTCTGCCATTTTTAAACACCATACTTTATTCTTTCTCCCATCATTATAACATTTTTTCAATCCTAATATGGACCGTGTAGGGTATTTATGAACATAACTGACATTTTCTTATCAGTTAATGGTAATTGTACTTGGTCGGCTATTTCTCTCCGTCTATAGGCATATTCCTTGAAAGTCTGGAAGTTTCTCTTTTCCATACATTGAAGATCCAAAACATCTAGAGCCATGCTAATACTTCAAATGTATTGCTTCAAGAATGAATATGCTAAACCTTCCATTTAGGCACTTGTGAGCTCTCCAAATGCATATACCAATGGGCAGCTATACCAATTAGGTTGTCTTCAAAACACTGAATGAACACCTATCACTAAAGTTATGAGTTGATAGTTTTTGGCAATCCATGATAAGGCGGCTTTTCGGGCTAGTGGTCCAGTTATACCTTTCAAACTAGCATCTGGAAATTGGGTGATATGAAGGCGTTAGAGATTAAGCAACGCTATTGCGCATATACTTCCGTAAACATTAGCACCTTCTACTACACATAAGTTTTCTTCGAGAAAACCTAACCTTCCTATATGGTTGAACTTTTGGAGGTTTTCTTGCAGTTTTACCCATATTTGAGGTGGGTATTGGATCATTTGCATGGCTCTCATACTGAGAAAACTTGATTAGGACCTTATGCAAGGTACGACGCATGTCTGTCGTCACTTCTACCAATGACGGATTTCACTACATCTGAAGGGTAAACCTAAGAGGGTAAAGAGAGGTATCAACCAATACTTGGTTTTGTCTCTTTTCTAAACATAGGAAATGCCCCTACTATTGACTTCTCTCTCTTGAAGTAAGTAAATCTAAACTAGGATATTTTCCAACTACTCTTTTAATCTTTTCGACATCCTGTCGGACTACTATACTCAATCGTCAACTTGATGATCCATGATCTAGCTAGCTCTCTAGTCCAATGATGATGATGGGGTAATCTTTTAGCTATTTTGCTAGACTTAAGACTCTTTTAGTCTTTTAAAAGATAAAGAAATATTTAATTAGTCCAAGTTTTTTTTTATGTTTATAACCTATATGAGATGTATGATGTCAAGCTCGACAATGCAAAATTTTTCAGAAGTTTAATACAAGTGTTCTATGAGATTTTAAGGGAAGATGTGAAATAAGGACTAATGACCCTAAAGCCCTAGTAACATCTAAAGTAGAAATGAAGAAATAAGAGAAGAGAAGCTTACTAACCTAGAACTTTTGCCTGATGCATCTAAATGTTAGCCTATGATGATAATGACAAAGCCAACAATCATAGTGTATGAAAGATGAATAGCACTAAAATCTAAAATAAGTGAGGTTAATTCTTAGGCTCTAAATGATATAGGTCCCCAAATTGGTCACAGAGCCATACATGACTATATGACCAAATTGGGTGAGAATTTTCGTGTGCCTGCACGGAAGCATAAGCTTCTCGAAGGTCAACACTACTCCATTCTCGACTCTAATCCTATTAGGTGAAGCTCAGGTAGGAGGCTTGTCTTTAGTGTGTGAATAAAAAATATCGAACAAAGAATAATAATGCAAGATGAAAACAAGCATATCAACAAGACAAATATTATAATAAGTGTGGCTGATGCTAAGATTCCTAAATAAAACGGTCCCCAAATTGGTCCCGAAGTCGTATCCGACAAAGCTACCAAATCGAGTGAGGATTTTTCGTGTGTCTACATGGAAGCATAAGCTTCTCGAAGGTCGACACTACTCCATCCTCGATTTTAATCCTATTAGGTAAAGCTCGGGGAGAGAACTTGTGATAATGTGTGAGATAACAAAGGAAATAACTCAAGCAAAATGAAGTTGTAATGGTAAATAATAAAGTTAAAGAACAAGACAATTAAAGATAAAAATATGGCCAAACACTCAAAGTAAAACTTCAGTTCCTCAGCAGAGTCGCAAAGCTGTCGCCACGTGTTTGCGATGCAGAACGGTCGACGTCCTCGAAAAAGGAAGATTTAAAAAAGAAAAAGAGAGTCGCCACCAACCATTTTTATGGTGTGATTGGTCACCAAAATATTATAAAATAAACAAAGAAAGGATATGCGAAAACTAGATTTTGGGGGAGTCGTTTATGTATGGGAAAGGTGTTAGCACCCCACAACACCCGTTAAAAAAATGGTAGCCAAAATTTTATCTTGAATTGTCAAAAATGCTGTCTTAAAAAAAGGTATTTTTAAAAACCTAATTTGAAAACAAATTTCTTATTTTACCTTTCATCCCTTCAACATTTGAAGACATGATTTGATAAATAAGTGGGAGCAACCCATTAATTTGGCTATGTTAAAATTTTCATAAAATTAAGGAAAAATTCTTCACCTCAAGAATTTAAGAGAATTTTACCATTCCTCAACTCCGTCATAGGAAACCATTAGAAGAGAGATTTTTTTTTAAAAAAAAAAACTTTTTATAAATTCATTTTTTCTAGGAATCAAATCTCGGACTTCCAAAGATTATGATCTCTCACCTCAAGAATTCTAGAAAATCGGACACCCATATATTTCCAGATTCTGTCGTAGGATATTCAAAAAAAAAAGTTTTCGAAATACATTTTGTTAAAAGATTATAAAAACTTTAAAAAAAAAATCTTTATTAAAACCTTTATGAAAACGAAAATTAAGGGTTTGAAAATAATTTTGTAAATGGTGGAATACCTTCTAAAAGAGATTTAAAAAGTAAAAACAATAAGAATAAAGAAAATTAAAATGATAATAAACATATAAAACACAATTTAAAATGCAAATTACAACAACATAATAATTATAATAATTAAAAAAAAAAGGTAATTTACCAATTTAATAAAACATATTGGAACCAATCTCAGACTCCAAAAAAATCGATTTCTCACCTCAGAAAAACTAGAAAATCAGACTCCCAAATAATTCTAGATTCCGTCGTCGGATACTTTTTTTAAAAAAACACAACAAGCTAAGTAGGTTAACACTAAATATTACAAAAAACGATATTTACATCTGCAACATAATTAACAATATAAACGACATGATTAATAATCTACCTTACAAAGGAAACATTTAAAGTACATATCTAAATTAAATGAAGAATAACAAGGTAATAAAGAAAATGAATTTTTTTTTTAATAAACAAGGGTTTAAATAGGAATATACATATACATATTAAAGAAATAAAATAAAATAGAGTATAATCTGACCACTCTACTTAACGAGCTTCAGACATACCAATCTCTTCTGAAAAATAAAAGTGTGGAAGTTGAGGCAAATGTTGCCACTTCTTCCAA
>JAOANK020852179.1:0-22494 GCA_026257165.2 Telfairia occidentalis | reverse complement strand
CAGTATAACACCGTTGTTGAAAGAGACTTACACTTCACTAGGATGATCATAGGTGACTCAACCTAAATCCTGAGTCAGTTGTGAACTCCTGTCTGTGAAGGCGATACTTTAAATAGTATGGGTGAGAGTGGCCAGATACGTCGACTCAATAAGCCTACCTTTTTAAAGATTTTTTTGAATAGGGAACTGAGAACTCAACTGTACAAGATTGAAATTCACTCATTTTGAATTGCTCCTTTAAGAGCTGATATCGACACTTGAACGATGAGGCGCCTGACCCTCTCACTGCCTAGAGAGGGTTCTAGCTCATAGTTTGACTATGACTATATTGTTCATTAGGGGTATCGGTGGTAAATAAGAAGTTAGACGTAACACAGGGGTAAAAATGGTAATTTGACCTATCTATGATTACAAGCAATTGTGAATGGTCGACTTATTGTTGATTGATTAAATTCATGGACACAGAAATATATCTACAGTGCGAAGAGTGCAACTACAGTCTTTAGTGGAATGACCGACAGTTATTGAATGTTGATTAAATTAATTAAAGAGTTTAATTAATTAATCTCGTATCATTGGGGCTTCAAACTAATAAGTCCATAAGGTCTACTTGCTAGCTCTTTATGAATTATGCAAAAAATTATATTTTGGAAATAGTTTGAATTGTTCAAATTATTTTGAGGGAACATATATAGTATAATGTATATTGATGCATTATAATATATAGTTAATTATAAATATGATTTATAATTAAACCATATAATATGTGAGAATTTAAACCATTGAATAAGATTCAAATTATATTTATATGAATGAGATTCATGTAAGTACTATGGTTTAATAATTTAATATGAATATGATTCATATTGAAACCATAGGTTAAAAGAAAGAGATATGCATTTATTTTGATTAATTTGCATATAACATAGTAAATTAATTAGAAGATAATTAATTAATTATTTTGTTTTTAAAATTTAAAAAAAGAAAAGAAAAGGATTTACATGGGAAGTGGGGAGTTAAAGTAACTCCCCTCCCACTCTCTCTTCCCTCTCTGATTTATTCTGTGTTGAGAACACAGATAAGAAGAAGAAAAAAAGGTTTTACAATTCTCTCTCAAATTTTGATTCAAAAGACCTCTGCTCCCTCCTAAAATTAAGATCTCACCATCTTGCTTGTGTTGATTCAAAAGAATAGTGAGTGTATTCTAAGGTGGAGTTCGTGACGTTGTTAATCATCATCTAGAGGAATTACGTGAAGAAAGAGTTCTTCAAAGGTAAACTTCCTTCTGTGTATTTTTTACGTTTCCCAAATGTATGTTTCCTCCCAAATTCAAAATTGAATACATTAGCGTTCAATCACGTCCACTGGGGATTCAATCCCTTCAAAAGGATACTTGTTCCTCACTGTCACTCTATTCAGCTCTTGATAGTCCATGCACAGCTTCGTCGAGCCATCCTTATTCTTCATGAACAAAACCGGTGCACCCTATGAAGACACATTAGGGCGTATAAATCCTTTATGCAATAGCTCTTGGATCTGAGTCTTGCATTCCTTCAACTTTACTGGGGCCATTCTGTATGGAGCCTTGGAGGTAGGCATCGTCCCTGGTACCAGTTCAATATCGAAGTCTACCTGACATGCCGATGGTAAGCCTGGAAGATCATTAGGAAACACATCCACAAATTCCTTCACGATAGGTACTGAGGTCACTGAAACCTCAGCACTGCTAGTGTCCACTACATTAATCAGCCACCAATACGCACCGTGGTCCACCGTCCTTCTGCCTTCAGAGCTGAGATCACTTCAGAATCTTCTCTAGGTTGATACCCTCAAAACTTGAAACTCAAACTTTCTAGGTGGGTTAAAAATTACTTCTTTCTTGAAACAATCAATGATGGTATGGTTTGTAGAAAACCAATCGATCCCAAATATTACATCAAAGTTAGCCATGTCTATGACTATTAGTGTCACATCTAACAAACGTCCTAACACTAAAGCCTTACACGCTTTTCAGATTCTCTAGCTAATAAAATTACTCCTGGAGTGGAAACTGGCACAACATGATCCAATGGTTCTAATTCTAACTTGGCCTTATTTATAAACTACCTAAAGATAAACAAAAGAGTGGAACCAGAATCAAAGAGTACAAATGCAAGTAAGGTACCTATCACCGTATTAGAGTTTGTCGCTTGTTGTTGTGTGGTTGCAAACACCTTACCCTTGTGTGTGTCAGCTTGGCTCAAGGTTCCAACTGATCTCGAACCAACAGTATCACCTCTAGGGCAGTGTAACGACCTGACCCTTACATAACAAGGCTTGACCGCTATGACATGCATGCCTAGAGTTTTCTATAGTATGGGTCGAAACTTTTATAAAAGAGCACATAAAAAATTTTATTAATCGAGTAGTAAATACTTTACAAAAGTTTCTTTTACAAAACACCATGATCCATAAAACGTTAGCGTAGTGGAACAAAATGCATATATGACCAAAACAGCGAGTTTGATGGTTGGCCCCTTGAGTGACGTCTAGTCATGCCACCTACGTTGTATCATCACCTGCAAAGTCTATAAAATAGGATGAGTATATGATATACTCAGTAAGTAGCTCTCACCTAAGGTAGTGCCCAAATGCACAGTCACATGCAACATGCCATAAAAACATATGATTGGGACCCAAAACATGAACTTATCATAACATGAGGTAATCAGTTACGCTTTCAACATGAGTTCCACTGCCCTAATAGGAAGATGTGGACTTAAGCGAAACTAACTCATCTAATGATTAGCAGTGACATGCAGTTAGTAGAGCCAGAGTCGCATCTGGCCTCAACCCTTAACGTAAACATAAGGTGGGACTAGAGGGGCGCAAGCATACATGCCCTACTAGCCCCTATCATAAGCATAACATAAGGTTGGGTCTAGAGGGGTGCAACCATATATACTCTCCTAGTCCTGGAAGTGCAGCCTATACCTAAAATAACTTGATCTGAACATGATCATGAACATACATAATGCATGGGGTTCCTTATAAAGAAACGTGTTTTAACATGTAATGCAACATAACATAATTAATGCAGCATAACAAAGAAAACTACCATATATGCCACTTAAAGAGAGAGTGAGATTAGCTACTTACCTCAATTGTGATCTTATTTATTTCTACTTATTCCTTATGGGTTGATCCTATGAATTCCATGAAGAGCGCTTATGATTAGTTTTAATACTATTATGTTAAGGAACTTATTGAACTTATTTATAGATTTATAATTATTAAATCTTGAGAGTATAAGAATAATTACGCTTAATTCTTTAATGATGATAATAATAATTATAATAATAATCATAGTAATAATTTTAGTATAATAATAGTAATAATGATATTGATAATAATTGTATGAAAGAAACTTTAAACTTAGTGAAGTTGTTAATCTTTATTTGATGTTTGTAAGAAACTTTATTATCTTAATAATATTGTTGATTGATTTTCTCTTTAATATTTACATATTTGAAATTTTATAAAGGTGGAGGCTAGGGTTCAAACTTATGCTTAAAATAGGGTACATGGTCTTCCCTTACCCTAACCTATCTCAAGTTATTTACCATAATGCCCTTGCACCAAAATGCCTTTAAAAAAAAAACTAAATAATTAAATACGGCGTTACAACTGGTTTACCGAATAGAGTGGAAACACTATGTCGTTTTCGTGGTTGCTTGTGGTTTGCAATCACTGCTTGTTCCCAAAGAAGACTAGATGGTAGAAGATATGGGTACACTGGAGTTCGCGCGTAGGTCTGCAACTCTACCGCTACTGGAGAAGATAATGAAGGAGAACAAATGAGTAGTAGGGAATATGTTTTGGGCTTGAAGGCATTGCCGTTTAGAAAAATTTCTTGCTGAAAGGGAGAGAAGAAGTTGTGAGGGGTTGTCCGTCATTCGTTCTACTGCATGCAAGAGAGAAAGCGTTGCGTCGAAGTTTGAAGCTTGCCGAAGTTTGATGTTGAATTGGAGGGGAGAGAGCAATAGCCGGAACAAAGAGGAGGGAAAAAGAGAAAAGGATGTCTAGGGTTTGGAAGAGCAACAATGAGACGATGTCATAAATTGTAATTACTTTAAAAATTAAGATTCTTATGTAATTTATTTTTTTGTTCTTAACTTTAAAACACTAATTATCTTTCAAAAATATACCAAAAAATTTAATAAAGAACTTTAAAAGTAAATTGGATTCTTAAGACTAAAATAAAATTCAAAGAAAAAAATTAAATTTCCAAAATTTTGGATTTGAGATTTAATAAAAAATCTCTTTTTCATCTTAAAAAAATTAATCACATAAGTAATCCAACTTAAAACTAATTTACTCAAATAAAACTTATGTGTACTTAATACCAAAGAAAATCTCCTTTGAAGAAGATAGATATATATTTACAACCATTGATAGATGAACTAAAAGATTTGTGGAGTATTGACATTGAGACGTATGATACTTGCAGTGGTAAGAATTTTCAACTTCATGTCACTTTGATGTGAACAATCAATGACTTTCCAGCATATGGTAATTTGTAAGGATAGAGTACAAAAAGATATAAGGCATGCCCAATTTGTTATCAGGATGTTACATCTGACCAATTACATAATGCTAGAGGATGGGCCAAGGCCTGTATCCAAGCCTAGGGTTCAAGAAAAATGGTAGATGTGCTAAGGCCTAATTTCAAGAAGGCTCAAAGTCTAGACCTAAAGTAGGAATGATCAAGCGCCCCGTGGGCACCGGATCGAATTCGGCCCTTAGGGACCCAACCCCTCCATATTTAAAGGGAAAGACCTCTTCACAAAGGGGGTAAGGCTTACTATCCATCCCTTACTAAATTGACACCCAAATGTGTTAATTTAAGCTTCAGAGTTTCTTTGGCAGGCATTACACCAATGTGAAGTCAGGTGGAGATAGAGAACCAAGTCAATCATCACCATGTCCAAAAGCGACCATAAAAAATTTGGGGTCGTTTGTGGGAATCGGGAGAAGAAGCTACTGCTCCACAATCCTGCCAACGAGCTATGCAAGATAGCCAATCCACTTCTTGACAGGCGGATGACACGAAGATAGGTCGACACGACCTCGTCTAATCGAATAGGAGAATGATTTGCACTCCATCGAGCACCCATATCCCCTAAGCCCAGAGGCGTGACTTGAGTCAACCACATGGGGAAGGAGGGGCTGAGCCATCCCTACCCGACAAATGATGGGTAAGGCCAATGCCAACCTACAGTCCCAGATAGATGGAATACGAGGATAGATTTAATAAGTCCTCAATATACTAACTCGACAAGAGCACAAGGTCGAACCTTGAGCCTATCCCAAATTAGGAGAAATTTGGCAGTGTGACCCGAGGAAAAGTAAAACAGTGGCATATACCAAAATTGAAAGGAATTCTTTAGACGGGCGAGACATGCGATACAGAGAGGACACACCACGTCGTACCTCCCTCCAAGTTGAGGCTCCCTCCTGACTACTTGAAGAGTGTGTTGAACGTCAAAACCCTCAACCTATGGAGCAAATTGAACGCAAAGGTGTAAAAATCCCAAGGCCCCCAAAAGAAGCGATTCAACAAAGAATGAGCAAAAGAGAATTGTTCCTTCGCTACTCGCCTGACATCTCTTCAAAAGATGAAATGGCTAAAATGAGGGAGGAACTGAGGAAAGAGATAGGTCATAAAACGAATAGAGAACACTCAGAGAGACGCAAAATATCTACTTCAATTTGATATAGAGCCCTTCACAATTGACGTAATGGCAGCGACGAAATGGCTAAAATAATGGAGGAACTGATAAGTATGATGGCTCCACTGACCTAGCTAAGCATGTAGAGGCGTTTAATTAATGGATGGATATCTTGGGGTATAGTGACCTCGTCGAGTGCAGAGCATTTGACCTGACGCTCACAAGCTTTGCCCACAGTTGGTATCAGCACACAAAAAGGTACCATATCTTCTTTCCCCCACATTGCAATCTTCTTTGTAAACCAATTCATAGACGGGCATGACTAGAGGAAGGCCTGGATGCACCTCCTTACCATAGTACATGCTCTTAGAGAGTCCCTTCGAGAATACCTGACCAAATTCAAAATTGAATACTTGCGAGTAGACTCTTACTCTAATGACTCTGCTTGCATGGCTTTCATGCAAGGTCTTCATGATCACAAGTTGCTGACGTCATTAGAAAAAGACCCGTAGAGGCCTTCACTGAAATAATGGCTCGGGCTCAAAAGTTTACATTAGCAGAAGAACTTGTAGCTGCTCAGATGGCCAATCGAGGGCAAATTTCTCTCGCGGTTCCTAGCCCTGTTAAAGGGACAGCCGAGGATAGTTTTTCGTTAACCCATCCCAAGTCAAGCTAGCCTGTGACAAGGAAAAATCCAGGCAAGCCGTAGTACAAGAGATCGAGCTATACAAACCAGTAAGAGCCCCAACAATGTTTTATACGAGCAAAAGTTCGCCAGTACAGAAGAGAGGAAGATGTTGCGATGGTCACCGAGAATGAAATGAGACGTAGACAAGAAAGACCGAAGCAAGTATTGCGAATTCCACCAAGATCATGGGCATGTGACGGTCAAGTGTTGAGACTTGAAGAGCCAAGTCGAATCGTTAATACAACGTGGTTACTTATCCAAGTTTGTGGAAAACTGCAATGATAAAAGAAGGCAGCAGAATTGCCCATCCAGACATGACTATCAGGAACGGACCACCAAAGGGCATCGGACAAGATCCCCATGGAAGGATAATCACTAATAGCACTCTAAAAGTACTAGTTTAATGGGTTAAATTTAATAGTTTTGTGTGTTGACTTGTGTACTTTGATGCTTTATTTATTGAATTTATTGGAACCGAGGATTTTGAGGCAAAAATATAGATTTTGTGTTGTTTGAATTGAAAAACGAGCCTAAGAAGAGCAAATTCAGTTAAGGAATGACAAAGATATGCCAAAAAGAGCCAAAACCAAAGTGCTTAGCGTCTCAACACCAAAGGAGGGCCTTGAGATGCCCAAACAGGGAAGAGAAAGACAGAAGCTGCTGCGTTAAGACGTTGGGATTATAGCATATGAACACCGAAGAAGGCAGAAACGAATTCTAAATAACGTCGAGATGGTGCTTCACAACGTCACGACGCTACGAAAATTTTCTCTTCCGTTTTACAAATACACAATCACAATTGTAATATTAAAGGGCAACCTCTCAACGCTAATCCCTATAGTCTTGACGCTACTGCATGGAAAAATATTCGTTGCTTTTCATGAAACTAAATGGGGAGTTCGACTTTAGGCTGCCGTCTTCAGTGCGATTTTCGAGGTGCAAAACTAGATTTCAGTAGACATTCATGGTGGGGCTAATTGGGAAGCTTTGCTAGTGTTCGAGGGTGAAAATCACAAGCACGGGAGTCGGTTTGTAGCTAAAGACGGGGAAGAATCAGCCAAGGAGTTTTATTTTCTCTTTTTATTATTCTAAAATCTGTTGTATTAGGTTGTTCCAAACTTAATTTGATGATTATTTTAGCTAAATCTATTAGTTTTAGTGCGTTGGATTATTTTATGATTGATTAATTATTGATTTTGATTTGTTAATGCATATTTATTATTTTCTTTCTATATTCCAGCATTAGTCTTTACGTTATATGGCCAATAGATGTATTGCATGTTGTTTCACTGCTTTGTTCAAAAGAGAGGGTAGTAAAGTGAGACATTGTGATCTAGACGCATGTTGCTCTATGTGTGAAAATGATAGAGGCATGTGTTTGGTCCGAAATAGTGTACTTTTATGCCACGTCTTATCTTCATTTGGAGAGACAACGTGTAAGAAGTTCTTAGTGAGGGTCGGTGGACCTTGCAAGTGGAAATCCCAGATTTATAACTTTAGACTTAGAAAATTGGTAACTAAATGCATCTCTTTGGTTGAATTAGATAGTTAATTACGTCGTTTACAACGCCAACACCCTGGAAATAATTGTTCCTTGATTTTCTTCATTTTACATGCCTCTTAGTGTTCTCATTTTATTTGCTTTCTAGATTAGAACTGTTGCATGACCATTCGTTTCCCTAGAAAAAATTAGACAACTATTATTTTGGATTAGAGTATTAACCTGATTTCTAGAGGACAATACTCGGTCTCTTAGACCATTTTATATTACAATTTGACTTGTGTACTTCTGGTAATGCAAATATCAACAGTTCTACTATTCAAAACATAGTCAAGCGATCAATCAATCATATCATTTAGTCAAATCGCAAAACTTTATTCAAAATTCCAACAATCATTAAAATCATTAAACAGCCACAATTTTTTGGAGCTCAGCCTACAATTTAGCAATCTAACCTAGAAGCAAACAATACTCAAGACACTCCCACCCCAAACTTAAAAACATGCATTGTCCTCAATGTATAAAAAAGAAGACGAAGCAAAGAAAGTAATAGGTATTGGCCTGGAGTGTGACACGGTCCACAACATGACAAGCAGGTGGATTGAGTATGGTTGTGGTATGGCTCCTAAAACAGAGAGAAATTTGTGCGAAATTCCATGAGAAACTAGCAAGCAACTAACTAACAACAAACAACTCAACAAAAAAAGGGAAAGAAGCTTGGGTTGCATACCAAGAAGCGCTTGATTTAATGTCCCTAGCTAGACGGGACATCAAATCACTAAATCTTTAATCACCATGTCCTAAGTTTTCTATGCCTCCTTCGCACCCACATTCTTTACCTTACGAAGCACATTCAAGAAAATGTTTTCTTCTACTCTAGTCACAGTAGCATGCATAACAACATGAGTAGAAGAATTAAGAAAAGCGTATCTAAGATGTGGGGCTAGGGGTTTCAATTTTAAATCAGGAGGCTTAACGTTCAAACCTATTTTCTCATTCTCAGCAGGCGAAGAACAATTTTCAACAGTAGGATGAGTAACAGAAACAACAACAGGATGCATATCTTCAACAACAAACTTCATAATAGAAGACGTATGCATATTCTCATGTAAAGCACCTAAACTACCATAGGAGGGGGTTCAACATGCATTTCCTCTTATCAGACATCACAAATCTCAAAATTTAGAATTTTAGCACAACCATTCTCTACAACATCCAGCTTACATTAAGTACTTAAATCATAAGGGCCTTTAGGAGCTCGATAAATTTTGAAGCTTACCTTCTTGTTATTTACTCTTAAAGTCAGGCTACCCTGCCGGACATCGATTAAGGCTCTTCCAGTGGCCAAGAATGGTCTCCCCAATATGATGGGCATCTCCAAGTCTTCTTCCATGTCTAATACCATGAAGTCTGTAGGAAATATAAACTTATCAACCTTTACTAATACATCCTCTATTATACCTTTTGGATATGTTAATGATCAGTCAGTGATAGCACTCTAAAAGTCCTATTTTTGGGCATTAAGTTGAGTAATTTTGTGGGTTGAATTTTGTACTTTGATGCTTTATTCATTGAATTTGTAGGAATCGATCATTTATAGGTGAAAATATAGATTCGATGTTGTTCGGGTTGAAAATCGAGCCTAAGAAGAGAAAATTCAGCTAAAAGACAAAGGAGGTATGTCAAAAACAACCAAAACTTGAGAGCACAGCGTCTTAACGCCAAATGTGGGTGTTGAGACTCCCAAATAGTGACCAGTAAGACAGAACACTCTAGCTTTGAGACGTTAGAATTGTAGTATCCCAACGCTACTCAATTTCGGAGAAGGGAGTAGCTGAAATACGAAGTGACGTTGAGATGAAGCAACATCGAGACGCTATGTCGAAAATTTGTCTCCTCATTTTGAAAATGTGGTGGAAATTCTATAATATTAAAGTGCAGCGTCTCAAGGCCATTTCATAGCGTCTTGATGCTACGAAAAATTCTATATAATCATATTTTCGTCGCAAGGGTTAGGGGGGTTCGACTTGGAGGGTCGTTTTCAGTGCAATTTCAAGGTGCAAAATCAGAATTCAGTGGGCATTCATGCTGGGGATGATTGGAAAGCTTTGTTAGTGTTCGGGGGTGAAAATCATGCACATGAGAGTCAGTTCGAAGCTCAAGATGAGGAAGAATCGGCCTAGAAGTTTTCTTTTCTCTCTTTTATATTCTGTAATCTTCTTTGATGGGTTGTTTAGAACTAATTGTCATGATGTATCATAGCTAAACCCTTTAGTTTTAGGGTGTTGGTCTATTTTATGGACATTTACTTACGTTATTGAACTCTTGATTGCATTATTTACGATTTTCTTCTAAATTCCAACCCTTAATGCTTGCTTTTATTTTGCCAATGAATGCATTACTACTGCATTTACTATCTTACTTGTGATAGAGTGTCGTAAATTATTGCATATTATTTTACCATCTTGTTCAAACGAAAGGGTAGTAAAGTGAGACAATAGGATTTAGACACATGTTTCTCTAGGTGCGAAAGTGGAAGGAGCACGTGTGAGGTCCGTAATAGATTATGTTTTTCCCACTTCCAAATTTTTATTGCAAGATATCGAATAGGGAGTTATTTATGAGGGTTAGTGGACCTCGAGAGGGGGAAGCCCGAGTTTATAAATCTTAGACTTAGAAAATTAATAAGTTATTGCATCTCTTGAGTTTAGTTAAATAGTTAATAGCGCCCTTTTACAACACCTCGAAGGGGGGGAACAATTTTTGTATTTCTATTATAGTGAGAGAACGTTGTCGGTGTTACTTTATGATGTGTATTATTTTTATTTTTATTTTGTTTATGGCCGATGCATGCAGCGTGTTAGAGAAGCCAACAATGTTCAATTTGATCCTGAAATAGATAGAACATTCAGGAGAATTTTGAGAGCGAACAAGGCAGAGCAATTGAACATTGATGAGCAATAGGGAGCTGTGCAGTCAATCAAAGATTATTTCCAGTCAGCAGTTCCTGCTGCTCAGCCCGAGATAACACATGCACCATTGGAAGTCAATAATTCTGAGCTTAAATCAGGATTGATCCAGATGGCTAGAGAGAGTTCCTTTAGAGGACAGACCACTGAAGACCCTCACAAACATATACGATCCTTCCTGGAAATCTGCAATATTGTTAAGGTTAGTGGTGTTTCAGCTGATTCCATGCGTTTACACTTATTTACGTTCTCTGTATATGATCATGTGAAGGATTGGCTAGAGATACTACCTGCTGGTAGAATAAACATGTGGGACAAGTTGGCTCAAGCATTTTTGAACAAATATTTCCCACAGCAAAAACTTAGAAGCTTAAATGGAAGATCGATGCTTTCAGGCAACATGAGACAGAGCAATTGTTTGAGGCATGAGAGTGTTATAAAGACCTTCTATACAAGTGCCCTCAACACGGTTTTCCTAATCAACTTCAAATCTAGTTTTTCAATGATGGTTTAACCAATGCTACTAAATCCATTTTGGATGGAGCTGCATGTGGCTCTTTATTTTCAAAGATTATAGAGGTGACCTGCAAAATACTTGAGGATATGGCTCCACAAGCTATCTTCAGGGCCTTTTCTTGGCTATCCACCTTGTTCTCAAGATTCGAAGTCCAGTTTCTAGACTTCATGATAAATGTGGCTAAAATGTACTCCAAAGACGATTTTCTCTCAAGTGGCTGTTGTGGAGTGGAAACAATATCTGGAGGATTCATAACATTTTTGTTACCGTAAGAGAAATTTTCATGGTTTCGAATACTTGGATAGTAATAGGTGTGCAAGAGGGTCCGTTGGGCTGTGAATTGGTTCTGCTAGGCTTCTTGAAATCCATAGTTCTTGTTCACGTAGTTGGCTTTCTCTAACTAAGGGTTTTTTTCTCAAACAGGATATGAATGGCATGCTGCAATCGATGCAATCGACTGAGGCATTCCCTGTATAGTCAAATTATTCAGTGTGTTAGTTAAGTAGCCACTTGTGCTTTAAGAGTACTTACCTCATCGACACTATGAAGTCCAGGGACTTGCAGATCTTGCATCATTAGAGAGTGGGTCATCGCCAAATATTGTTGCAAGCAACTTTGAGCTTGCTGCTAGTTTGAGTCTCATTGAAGGAGTCGCTGAAACTTCATGCTACTACGAGACTGAGCTATCGTTTAACAACTGAAAAAGATGTGTTTACTCTGATGCTAGCAAGAATGGGACAGTATTAGGGAGAGGTAGTGCCGAGAAAAAGAAGACGAGCAAAAGAGATGACAAGAAACTTTTTCGATCGGCTTTGGGGAAAAGGGGGAGATGTAGAGAGCGAGAGGAGGAAGCGAGTGACAAAAAGTGGAAAAAGAAATGGAGACCAAAGGGGGGAAGAAATCATGTTTTAGTGTTCACTTTCACTGACATTAAAAAAAACGTTGAGAAAAGCTTTAAAAACATCGAAAATGGATACTTTTTGCCAACGATAAAAAAACGTCTGTAAATGGTACACTTTGCCAACATTTTTAAAAACATTGGGAAGAAAATACTTTTTGCGAACGATTTTAAAAAATTTCGGCAAAATGGTACTTTTGACTGACGTTTTGTTCTTCCGTCAGGAAAAGTTACGTCGGCCAAATATAAATTTCTTGTAGTGACATGCTACTTAATCTAGAAGTCCACCTATCCAATAATCAGACTATTTTAAAGCATCTAAAGAAAAACCTCATCAATGATACTCTTAGCCTTCATGACTCGAAACAAGAGGACTACGTGTTCAAAATGCAAGGGAATTAAAGAAGGATTTCAATCATAACTCAGATCAGAAATATGCCTACTAGTTTCCCTATTTCAACTAACATAAATATTAAAGCAAAACATGGATTATCACAGTCCTCAACAAGCAAGCATAGAGAGTTCTATTATTCAGACACAAACAGGCGATCATCCAATCAAATTGAAAAAATTTAACCAACATCCAGATCAATCTCAATCCATCAACATAATCAAGAGCTCAGCACACAATTCACAAATAATCTATCGTAGCATTGTACGACTAAAATTATTGGAGAGATGAAGCTGCGAGGATAGGATACCAAGTATTCTGCAATCGTTTATTAGAATAATTGGTATTAATTGCATAGTAACCACTCCATTTTTTGTGTAGGAGAGTATGTTGCTCTTAAAACAAGTAGAACATGATGAAGGCACATCAAGAGGCGAAGAACAAATTATGTCGGATATCCTTGGGAAGAGATCAACATACGTTAAAGGAATGGGATATGAAACAAAACCACCACGACGTACACAAGATGCTGCACAATGCTCCCAAGAGTATGTGAAAACATTGGAGGCTCACCTTGTAAAGACAAAATAATTGTAGGCGAGTCAAGCTATGGAGACCGACAAAAGGTTGGAGGAAGCTAACAGACATATGAATGGATAATTGGATAGCCAATGCTTGAAGTATGAGAAACGATTCAGTGCTATTAACAATATCCTCAAAAGATTTACTAGAGCAGGACGTTCGTCATTTAATAAGGTATTTTTTAGTGATTTAAATTCGATAATTATTTTTAAAGTTTGATCTCAAGTTCTATTATATATTTTATATTTTATATAAGTTCTGAATTGATTTGGTTGGTGTTGTATTCTGAATTGATAAGATCTGAAGAAGAATGAGATATTTTATTTTTGAGATAGGGGGGAGGGGTTTAAAGGTCACTTGATATGATCTAGGATGTGATGGTTTTGTTTTATGGTTGATGTTTTGCTTTAGTTATATGTCCAAGCTTGAGAGGCACGATGTTAAAAGGTGACTTCATATGGTTTAGGGTGTTATGGTTTGTTGTACTTTTATTAAAGGCGACTCGATATGATCTAGGATGTGGTGGTTTTTTTTTTGTGGGGTGAGGTGTTAAAAGGTGTCTTCATATGATTTACGGTACTGTGGTTAATGTGTTTTGTTTAATCATTGGATTTTGTGGTTTATTTATATGTCTTAGTTCAAATGGAGAAAAAGTTTAAATATGATTTGATTTGGTTTAGGATGTTATGATTCGTTATACTTTTGTTTGTGGTTGGTGTTAAGGTTTAATTATATATCCTAGTTTAGGGGGGTTAAAAAGGTGATTTCGTTTTAAAGTTTGTTTGACAAGTCAATCTTATGCTTGAAAGTTTTAATGTTTGATTTTGAAATCGACTTTATTTTTAGTTGGAGAGATTTCAATTTTGTAGATGACTTATTCATTGTAGTTAAGTTATTCTTGATTCGGGATTTTGTAATTCTAATACATTATTGAATTAGATTTTGATCATATGAAATTGTTGTGCTCTCATTCCTGATATTCGTGGCAGTTAATTTTTTACAATGCACAAACTTGAAAGTTGTATGAGCTTGTAAGTTTTGTAAATTTTGTAAATAACACATTTGAACTACATATTATTTTCGCTATTTGTGGTTAGTAATTATAATAGTGATTCAATTCTTAAATCAAATTTTTGAACTTATTTTTATCTTTTGCTAATGTTAATGAAATTTAATCTTTTAGATTTAGAGACAAATTTCTAAAACATCACACTAAAAAGTGAGAATAAAGAAACAAAAGTGTGAGAAACAAGAAAAAAAAACTTCATGGGAACATATACGCGATGAAAATGGCTAATGTCGCTATAATTATGATGCCTAGAATATATCTGCGTCGCTTATGCAACGAAAATAATTTTAGTTGGTAGTTGCGACGAAAACCCTTACCATTATTGTAGCACGTAATTAAGAGATGTTGCAAATTGTATTGCGACGACGACTCTTGCATTGTTGTAGAGACTAATTTATTTAAAGTTGCATTCTTCTGCAACGAAAACAATGTCCTTTGCATTAAGCCAACAACAACAGTGTTTTAACGACGACAATTGTGACGAAAACTGTTTTGTCACTAAAAACTTTCAGCAACAAATATTAATTTTCAGCGACGTTTTATTTTCGCCGTTGAAAGCTATATTTCTCCATCCTCAAGAATTGAGCAATACTCGTGGGTTATTTTCTCTCTAAATGGCTCCATTTTTTCGAATGGAAAAAACATAAGCTTGACAGCATTGAGATGCTAGGTACAGCGTTTTGACTCTGTGTCATAAATTTACAAAAATGTCATTTGCAAAGAGGTGTGCGGGGACAATTCATCATGAAATTTTTCGCAGCTTCTCAACGCCGCCTCGACAAAATTATGCACTCTGTCTTTTTGTTCATAGCGTCTCGATGCTACCCTGCTCTTGAAGCATTGACGCTACTTTTTTCATAGTGTTGAGATACTCTGAACAAATGCTACTCTCTCGGGAATAATTCTTGCAAAACTTCATGTGTTTCTTTGACTCTGAATTGCTCTCCTTTGGCTCCATGTATCACGATTCTTCACCCAAATCACTAATTTCATTCCATTTGCTCGGTTTCTATAAATTATGCAAATAAACTCATGAAAGTACATAAATTAGTTCACAAAACTAGCTGAAATAAGGTCTAAAGATAGCATATTTTTGTGTGCTATCAATTATACATAACTATATATTTTCTTTAAATTTTGTATTATAATAAATAAAAAGATTTTCTAAAATAAACCACTCACAACATTATTGATGTGAGAAATTTGCGTCGTATGCCTTTCCAATTTCAGCTTGGCCTAAAATATTAATCCAATAACAAATTCGTAAATACTTAATTTCCATTAAAAATTACAATAATAAAGCAACTCTCAATCATTCTCTCGCCTCATTAAACCCGAATTCTTTTCTTTTTTCATTTCCACAATGAGATTTTCTTTTTCTTTTTCTAATTCTCATGTGAGTCGTCCAAACATCATTCTCTCTCTTCATTAACTAATTGTACCATCACTCTCCTTCCCCCATTTCTTTATTTGAAAACAATTATCCAATTTATTCTCACTCCTCAACCCATCTTCCTTCTTCTTCCTACCAACCCATCCTTATTCGCAATTCTTTTTTCACAACTTCGTTTTTTATATTTCCTTCTCACTTCAACCTTTAACCTCATAGTAGCTCGTATGTTTTCCCTTCCTCTTGTTTTCTTTTAACAACTCATTCTCCAAGTTTTCTTCTCCGACAAATAAGATTAAACATTTTAAATTTTTCTCCTCCTCCTCCTCTGTTTTCTTTTTCGTTTTTCTTTGTTTCATTTGCCTTCTCCTCTCTCTCTTCCTTTTTAAAGTCAAAACTCTTTCATTTCTCTTTTCTTTCTTTGTTATTTTTTTTTATTACAACGCCACATGTCAACCTACCACCAACACACATACACACATGCCCACTCAAAAATCCTCCCAAAATTACGGCTGTTCTTTTCTCTCTCTATTTTTTTTACGTAAACCGAAAGATAATTAAGCACTCACAAATTATTACCTCCTTTTTGAAAATTTCATCCTGGAAATTTAACTGTACTGATCAAGAAAAAAGTTAAGGATATTGAGCATGCATCTGTTCTTGATCACTTTGCCAAGTTGCATCTTCTATTGTGTGATTCTTCCAAAGTACTTTAACCAAGGAAATGGTCTTATTCTTTAATGAATGTTCTTTCTTGTTCAGAATTTGTGTTGGCTTCTCTTCATAGGAAATATTCTTCTCTAACTGCATTAGTTGCAACTCAAGGATATGCGATGGATCAGGTATATACTAACGCAACATGAAAACATGAAATACATCATGAATTCTGGATAGCTCCACAACGTTAAGCGATAAGTTATCAGTCCAATACGCTTAAGTATTTGATATGGACGGATATATCTAGGACTCAATTTTCCTTTTCTACTAAAATTTTGTACATCTTTCCAAGGTGACAATAGAAGGAAAACCTTTTTGCACACCTTAAATTCTAAATCTTTTTGACATTTATCTGCATAACTCTTTTGTCGATCTTGTGCCACCTTGAATTTTTTTCCTCATTATCTTCAAAGTTTTATTAGTAATTGGAACAAGTTCAGGTCCCAATTGCTATCTTTCTCCAATTTCATCCCAACAAATTGGAGTTTGACATTTTCTGCCACATAGTACTTCAAATGGCACCATCTCTATACTAGAATTGTAAGAAAATTCTATTTCAAATAAGATGCGTATTCCAACTTCCCTTGAATTGTAACATACAAGCACACAACATGTCCTCCAAAGTTTGAGCAGTTCTCCATGTTTATCTATCTGTTTGTGGGCGGACAGTTGTACAAAAATGTAACTTAGAACCTATAGCCTTTTGCAAGGCTAGGCCAGAATTTAGAAGTGAATCTAGTGACCCTATCTGAGACAATAGACACCAAAGCCCCATATAAGCTAACTATTTATCCATATATAACTTAGCAAACTTATCAAGAGATAATGTGATCTTGATCTACAAATATCGAACAGTCTTAGTCAACCTATCAACAATTACTAAAATACCATCATGATCATTCTAGATACGAGGAAATCGAAATAAGAAATCCATGAAGGCATATTCCCATTTCCATTACGGAATTGGAAATGGAATCGGTGGTTTTTCAACTTTTGGCATACTTGTTTTATTTGCTGACAAATCAAACATTTGGATATTCTGTTATTTCCCTTTTCATACTAGGCCACTAATAATATTCATGCAATGCTTGATACATCTTTGTACTTCCTAGGCACATAACATAAATTGAGCTATGATCTTCTTCTAGTACCTCATTCTTCAGACCAAAATTATTAGGTACACAGTCGATCATACTTAAACAACATGTTGTCACCTCTCAATCTATAATTTGTTGGTTGATTTCTCTTTACTTGTTCTTTTATCTTATTCAAAACTGAATCATCAAGTTGAGCTTACAAAATTTTAACAATTAAAGTAGGTCTTACCTTAAAATGAGAAAATAAAGCTCCCAAATCATCTATTATTACTTCGGCATTATACATTTTAACTAACCCAACAAAGAAAAACTGAGTGTCTTAGGTGAAGCTCTTCAACAACTGGGTTTCCTTCTTAAAGCATCAGCTACAACATTACCTTTCCATGAACAATACTCAATAGTGCAATCATAATCTTTTAACAATTCAAGTAATCTACTCTGTCACAATTTAGTTCTAACTAGTCAATGATAGACTTGAGACTCTTGTGATCTGTGTATATATGACATTTTTCACCATACAAGTAATGCCGCCAAACTTTTAATGCCAAAACTACCATAGTTAACTCCCAATCATGAGTTGGACAATCGCATTCATGCTTCCTCAATTGTCTGGATGCATAAGCTATCACCTTTGCCTTCCAAATTAAAACACAGCCAAGACCTTGATAAGAGGCATTCTTGAAAATATTGTTTGACTTGTTTGGCATCGGACCCCATAAATCTATGTGGATCAGTTCAAATAACTCACTTGCTCGAGAATTGAATAAACTAAAGGGCAACCAATGAGACTTTCCATACTTACATGCCTCACAAAAATTTAACATATCATTACTTTTTAAAGGGATATTACATTTTGTTATAAATTTGCTTAAAATTTGAGGAGATGATCTCAACTCACTGCATTACCGCAAGTGCACAAGTCAAATTGTAATATAGAACGACTTAAGAGACTGAGTATCATCCTCTAGGGATCAAGTTATTACTTTTATTTAATGCCAAAATAATAGTTGTCAAATGTTATTTAGAGAAACGAACTAGCATGCAATGGTTCTAATCAAGAAATCAAATAAATTGAGAACGCTAAAGGGCACGAAAACAGAGGAAAATTAAGAAATATGTAGCTTTAGGGTATTGGCATTGTAAAACGTGCAACTAATTATTAAACTAAATTTGAGCGATGCAATATATTACTAATTTTTTAAGTCTAAGGTTTAAAAATCCTAGCTTTCCCCTTTTGAGGTCCATTGACCCTCACAAACAACTCCCTATTCGATATCTCGCAATAAGAATTTGAAAGTGGAAAAAATGTAGCCTATTACAGACCTCACACGTGCCCTTATCACTTTCATACCTAGTGAAACATGTGTCTAAATCCCAATGTCTTACTTTACTATCCTCTCTTTTCAAAGAAGATAGTAAAATAACATGCAATAATTTAAGACCCTCTCATAAGCAAAATAGTAAATTAAGCAGGAATACACTCATTGACTAAATGAACATAATCATTAATAGTTGGAATTTAGAAGAAAACCATAAATAATGCATTCAATAATTCAATAATGTAATTAAATATCCATAAAACCAACCGATATCCTAAAACTAAAGAGTTTAGCTAAAATATATCATGAAAATCAGTTTTAAACAACCCATCTAAGTAGATTATTGAATGTAAAATAGAAAAGAAAACTTCTGAGCCGATTCTTCCCCATCTCTAGCTTCGAACTGACTCTTTTGCTTGTGATTTTCACCCTGAATACTTGAAAAGCCTTAAATATACTCTAGAATGAATGTCCACTGTTGTCTACCTTTGCACCTCCAAAACTGCACTGAAAACGGCACCCAAACAAACTCTGCAAACCCTTACGATGAAAAACATTATATATAGTCCCAGGCGGCAACATCGAGACGCTATGCAAAAGCATTGAGATGTGCTTTAATATTATGAAACTGCCACTGATGGCACCCAACAATGTGTCACCGCAAGTGTACCGTTCAATCGTAGTAATAACGCCCTAGGGGACCAAGTGTCGTCCTCAGGGGATCACGATTTCTAATTTTCCTACTTATCAATTTATTATTGCAATTTTATCTAGGGATCTCATTGATAGCACACTTTGTGGGGTAATTTTATAGCTTAAGTATTGTTAGTTTGATGATTATTTTGAGTAAATTCACACACATCTATGTATTTTGTAGGAATCGTCCAAATGGAATAAAAGAAAGAATTATAAGTTTTTATGGACAAATTCAAGAAAATTGGATAATGGCATGATAAATTGTTGAAATTGGATGTGCAAATCATAAGGAAGCAGCGTTGAGACGCGAAATCCAACGTCGAGATGCTCGCAGACACGTTGAAGCCAACCAACCTCCAAAACGTTTCAACGCTAGCGCAAAGTGAAGAATCTAACCTGCAGCAACAACATCGAGATGCTGTCTAGAGTGTCTGGACGCTACAATGTTTTGGAGTCAAGTTCACCATGAATTTTATAGCGTTGAGACAGCTTTATAAATACATAGTTTTGAAGCATTATGAAGGACTTTTGACCATTTGGAGAGAGAATAACTTTGAGATTTAGGGAATTTACGAAATTAGAGGACAATAAGATCTATTTGGAGAGTAGAAAAGCGATTTTCGAGGCTCGAAACATGGAGATCGATTTGGGGATGAAGAATCAAACCGTCGAAATTAATTTCTTCTCCTTTTCCTTGACTTTTTGTAATCTTTCAATGAGTTTGAGTATGAGTATTCTGATTTTTATGTTGAACATGTGTAGCTAAATTCTTAGTTCTAGGGGTTGGTGTAGCCATTGGTTTTATTAAGTTTTATTTATTGATTAATCGAGATTAATCTTTCATATTTTCTATTTATGCATTCATGTGCTTGTTGCTTTTAATCTCTTGATCACGGATTAACTGTTTATTGATCGGAATCTTTCACTCGGGAGAGGTGGTTTGGATTAGAACTTGATTACATGACTTAAGTAGTTCTAATATTGGTAGATTTAAAACTGCTTGAGAAGTTGTTAATAGAATTATTTTTCACGCCTTTTCTTTTTATTGAAATCATAAGGATATTAGTTTCTTAACTAGCAAGGAGATTAAATTGTACTCGAGAGAGGAAGTTTATATATGAGTATTCTAGGCTTATAGAATTGTGTATTGATTCAGTCTTGATTAAATTAGTTAATTGGGTTATAAATTCAATTGGTGAAATCAACTCCCTAGGACCCTTTCTCTCTAATTTTCTCACTTTACTGTTTTTAGTCATTTGTTTAAATTGCATAAATTCATCTTGTTGATTTCTCTAAATAAAATTGAGCGTCATTAGTCGTGGTACTTAAGTGAACTAGAAACCCAATCTTGAGGACGATACTCCTAATCTCTTACACTATATTAAAACTTGACCTTGTACACTTGCAGGTGAGCAGGTGAGTCACATGGGATTCAAAACAACGTGAACTCCAGAAATGGATAGCGTTTCTTGGGTCTGTTTTCGAGCATCGACTTTCCTCGAGAGAGCGTGTTAGATTCCGATCCTTGAAATCTAAAAATGTCGGGTCTACACTTACAAAATTACTAAGTGTTAGTAAATTTTTGACCAAATAAAACGGTAACCAAATGCTAATGGAATAAGAGTTATTCTGGGATTAGTATTTGGTCAAGAATGCCTTGATTCAGTGAAGGAGTGATTGATCACCCCTCGGTGGCGGTTATTCTGACTCACTGAAGTATCGTTGCAAATATAATTATTGGGTAGTTAAAATTTGCTAAAATCTAGATTAAAAATAGAGTTAAACCTTTTGCTAATAGATTATGTTTACGTTTCAGCAATGACAAGTTCGATTATGCAACTGCTCGCTTTCGAAAAATTAACCGGTGAAAATTATGCAATTTGGAAATCAAACCTCAATACAATACTGGTCATAGATGATCTTCGATTCGTTTTAACTAAGGAGTGTCCTCAGAATCCTGGCTCGACTGCCAACTGAAGTGTTCGGGAGGCATATGACAGATGGACCAGGGCAAACGAAAAGGCCCGAGTCTATATCGTGGCTAGTATATCGGATATACTTTCCAAAAAGCATGAGAAAGTGGTTACTCGAAGGAGATCATGGACTTCTCGTAGGCGATGTTTGGTCAACTGTTGACATTGGCCATGCATGAGGCACTTAAATACGTTTATAACTGCTGCATGAAAGAGGGAACCTCTGTTAGGGAACACATTCTTGACATGATGGTCCACTTCGATCGGGCAGAAGTAAACGGGGCTGTCATTAACGAGAATAGTCAGGTCAGTTTCATCATGAAGTCTCTTCTGAAGAGCTTCCTACAGTTTTGAACTGATGTCATGATGAATAAAATAGAGTATAATCTGACCACTCTACTCAACGAGCTCCAGACCTACCAATCTCTCCTGAAAAATAAAAGTACTGAAGTTAAGGCAAATGTTGCCACTTCTTCAAAGAGATTTAAGAGAGGACCGTGCTCAAAGGATAAGTTTGTTCCCCATGTTCAGAAGAATAAAGGTATTCAGAAGAATAAGGGGAAAGGGCTTGATGTACCTCCTCCTACTGCAGACAAAGGCAAAGGGAAAATGATTGTAGAAAAGGGAAAATGTTTCTACTGCAATCCGGAAGGGCATTTGAGCTGAAACTACCCTAAGTACCTAGCCGAGAAGAAGGCTGAAAAAGAAAACAAAGGTTAATATGATTTACTTGTTGTTGAAACATGCTCAGTGGAGAATGACTTCACAACCTGGATATTGGATTCAGGGGCCACTAACCATGTTTGTCCTTACTTTTAAGAAAAGTAGTTTTTGGAGACAGCTTCTTGAAGGCGAGATCACGCTCCGGGTTGGATCAGGGGAGCTACTGTCAGCAAGTACAGTGGGAGAGATGAAGTTGTTTTTCGGAGATAGATACATTTTGTTAGAAAATGTTCTTTATGTTCCCAATTGTTGT
>JAOANK020852168.1:0-10109 GCA_026257165.2 Telfairia occidentalis | reverse complement strand
TATCAAATTGATAGACCTTATTGAGTTGATATTATTATTTGCTTCGTTGTTCTTTTAAGGAGAAGTTGTACTTCTCAATTATTGCTTTGATTACTATTTTGAGGTGGAGCTTATACCTTTAAAATTGTTAGCTTTTGATGATAACAAAAGGGGGAGAAACTTGTTAGAAAAATAATTGTCTTCTTTAATGATTGAATGCATGTGACATTGTTTGTATGCTTTATTGAATTGCAGTCTTACTATTTGTATGCATTCCATCTTGATAATATTTTTCTTAAGTGGTTTGTCATCATAAAAAAGGGGGAGATTGTTAGCATTTTGAGCTTCAATCATAATATATGTTTTGATGATAACAAACAGTTGAAATTTATTGATGATTAGTGTTTTTAAGTGTTCACAGTGTAGAACTTGAAAAGACGATTCCAACGTTTTTTGAATCCCTCAAATCATACGTCAGATAGAGAAGTTATGATCAAAAGAAAATTGAGCGGAAGTTAGAAACTTTGACGCGCACGAGACCCAAATGTTCATAGTCATTATAGCATGAGTTCGAGTCCTACCAAACACTTTTATGCTTCCATTTTCTTTTCATTTTTTTGAAAAAAAACTAGCCGTTATGCTTTCCTTTTCCGTCATTTTAATCTCTACCATTCATCCTCTTAACTTAGATCTAATAGCCATATTTAATTCCAATTTTGATATTCTTTGAATCCAAAATTACCCTATAAATTTTAGCAACTTTTCTTCTCCAATATACACCCATTCTTCCTGAAATTTTCTGTCATAAGCCTCCATTGTTGATCCATTCAAACCTTCAATTTATTTTATTTTGTTAGAGATTGTTTTTGAGAGATTAGATTGTTATTTTGAGTGCAAATTGTGTATCAACTTTTGTGAGAGTTTTTCATTTTGTGTGTTTCAAATTTCATTACTTTAAATTGAGTTTTTGTAATAAGGTGTGGGAGTACCTTGGGATTGTGAGTGTGGTTTAATCCTGAACCAAAAAAAGGATTTGTAGTCATTTGATCCTGAACCCATTAAAAGGATCGATAGTGGTTTGATCTTGAACAAGATAAAAAGATCGGTATAGGTTGGATCATGAACTTGCAAAAGGATCGGTAGGGGATTTACTCTTGCACCTGTAAAAAAAGTGATCAACCGGTTTGGTTCTCACCCATAAGAGAGTTGTTGCAGTAAAATACCGAAGAAGGAGTCTTTGGGAGTGGAGTAGATATTTCTGAACTACTATAAAATTTTCGTGTCATTCTTCTCTCTATACTTTTTAAATTTTTGCTAAATTACTATGTTGATTAGAATGCACATTTAGTTAAATAGTTTTATATGTCTTATTATTTTAAGGGTGCTATTTAGATCAGTTTCAATTATATTATTTCTGTCTAAATTGATAAAAAAAAAGTTTTAATTTTTTAAGCAACCCTATTGACCCCCCTCTAGTGTTGCCATATGATCCTACATGTGGCACACGCGCTGAGGGTTTAGGTCACGCGTGGCAGCGTGTCGGAGGTCCGTTCGAGCTGATTTCGGCGGCGTTCGATTTCTGGGGTTGAGTAGAGTTGGAAGTGGGTCCCTATTCACCCAAATCCCGCTGTGCGTGGGTGACACATGGCGGCCCCTCTATAGCTTGTGGGGCGTTATTTGGACAATGGCGTATTCTGACTCTCTCAGTAGTATTTTCTCTTTAAAAGTCTTAAGTTACCTATTCGATTTTAGGTTAGTAATGAATAATGGGCTAATAGGACGTTATGGATGTATGTGTGCCTTGGGTGCTAAAGGAACCGTCTACCGGGTCTCTTAGAGACTTCTTGTTGGTTGCTGCAATATAAGGTAGGTGGCTTCACTCTTCGACAAGCCTTCGGGCTGAGGTTAGATGAATTATTTGATGTTTGAGATGCATGTAGTTATCATGCTTATGTTTGTAATTGATGATATGCAAGCCTATTGTAGTATTGTTATTGAGCATGATGTGATGTGTCATTGAATTTGATGTGCATCTTACGTTTATCTTGATAATAGATGAATCGGTGGTACGTGGATTATGCATGCTAAGGATATAGTGGGAATATTATAAATTGGATGCTTGGGCATTGGCTAAATAGTGTTGTTGGGACCTTGGGACCTTGCATAATGGAGTTTATATGTATGGTTGCTTGTTCATATGTAAGTGTCACCACCTCTGTTGAATTGTATATTGAGAACCTCCATGAGATGCATTCTCTGCTGTGTGATTATTTGAGGATCCTCCATGAGATTTCTTTTCTCTGCTTAGTGATATTGAGGACCTCCATGAGGTGCATTCTCTACTTTGTGATTATTTTGAGGCTTCTCCATCAGACTATGTGTCTCTGCTGAGTTTTATATTGAGGGCCTCCATGAGACTGTGTGTCTCTGTTGTGTGATTATTTGAGGACCTTCTATGAGATGGTATGTTCTTGTAGAAAGTAAGTCCCACATGAGATGCATGATTGTTTGTATTTGCATATCTAACCCTGGGGTCGGAGTCACCTACTAGGTACATATATTTATATATACTTAACCTATTATTATTTATGTTTTTTAGGTAATAGGGAGGGGCGCTGTGGTGGATGACAAGGAGGGTTGCATAAAGGTCATGGTCACGCGTTGCAGTCTTCCGCATGTGTCTACGTTAGGAGTTGCATAGGTTTTTTTTTTTTTTTTTTTAATGTTGGATTGAATGTCTTACTTTTGAAATGTGTATAGTTTCCCTTCCATTTATTTTAAATTCGGGATCTCAGCTATTTTCATTGTACTATTTGAACTTAGTTATATATGTTTTTATAGAAATTTGATTTCAAATTTGGGAAATCTTTTTAAACCTTTTATTTAAGAGCATGCATGCTAGTAGTGACTCTAGGAGGTCTAAGTCTAGAAGTTGGGTTGTTACAGACGAGGAGCAGTTGCATAGAGGTCATGGTTGCGCGTTTCAGTCTTTTGCATGTCTACTTAGTAGTTACATCGTTTTAAATGTTTTGAACTGAATGACAGACTTTTGAACTATGTTTTTAATTTTATTTTTCTTGGACTTATGTATTTTTGCATTTATGAAAATTTGGTTTCAAGTTTCGAAAATCTTATAACTTTTTATTTAAGAGCATGCATGCTAGTAGCGACTCCTAAGTGGTCTAAGTCTAGAAGTCGAGTCGTTATATTAGGAGCCCTAACCTTCTTTTTTATAGCTTACCACCATGTTAGATTTTCATTTTTATTTTAATAAAAAAGTCAATGAAACGATTGTTTTGAACAATTTTTAAAGTCTAGGGTCAAAATGAGATTTATATGCAATCAGGATATATAATTGAAACTTACCCCAAAGTTTAGGGGCATAATTGAAACATTATCTGCACTTGTGTGTACCTCTATTTTTATAAGTTATCCTCCAACTAATTGTCATGTCACATTTATTGTTTCTTTTTAGCAAAAAGTATGACAAAAGGGTATTTTTTTAAAAGTTTTGAAAGTTCGGAGGTAGAATTGAAACTTAGAAGTATAATCAAAACTAACCGTAAAGCTGATAGGGGTATTTGGTATATTTTAACCTTTCAAATACTTGGGGATTTAATTATCTAATGATCGGATAAATTAACAATAGTACCTGCGCCTAAAATTGTAAAAATGGTAAAAACTACAATGAAACTTTATGTAATGTTTCCGAATAAAACAAAATGTTTCAAACTTTGTAGATTAAAATAAAATTAGAATAGAGTTAAGAAAAAAGTAATTAACATAAACATTATTTTATTTCTTTCCTTTTTCCCACTTAGATGAATCGAAATAATGTTTCGTTGAAACATTATTTAGCAAAACATCATCACTCGTCTGAGTGCTGTCCAATCAAGACATCAAGTTACTGTTCAACGTCAATATAAGCAAAGGGAAGTAATGCACTACTCTGGAGTTGTAGGGGTGAAGTTATTAAGTTTGAAGTGGTTAGATGTAGAAGAATTAGTGCATGTTTAGTATTATTTTTAAAAAAAATATTTTTACATAAAACATTTATTATATAAGTATTTTTAGAAGAAAATTAATTAAATACTTTATTTTAAAAGATTTTAAATATATTTTATATATATTTTACACATTTTCAAATCATGTTTTATTATTAAAAATTCTAATACTATTAATCCGTTAAAAGCATTTTTTAGCATTTTTAATCCGTTAAAAGCATTTTTTGAAATTTTAAACAAATACTATTAATTTTGGAAAAAATACTTTTTTTTTTCTATATAAATAAACAGTTTAAAAGTCATAACAAACACACTCTTAATAGGATTGGGGAATTGTGAACTTTGTGCTTGAAGTGTAGAGTGTTGTTATGTCTCTATTTAGAGTGCAAAGTTGTTTAACATGTAGTTTGAAGTCTGTGCTCTTTGCTGGCTTAGTTTTTCACTACTATTTTACTTGTACCGTATAATTATAGTTATATTGAATCTTTTAT
Source organism: Telfairia occidentalis (assembly GCA_026257165.2). NCBI lineage: Eukaryota > Viridiplantae > Streptophyta > Magnoliopsida > Cucurbitales > Cucurbitaceae > Telfairia > Telfairia occidentalis. Next base: position 5,635 of record JAOANK020852168.1, on the reverse strand, counting down.
TTTAAAATTTGAATGGTGTAAAATTTTATTCCGGTTAATTATAAAAAGTGATATTTTAATTTTTTTAAAAAAACATATTTTAGAATTTGCTCAACCACTCATTTTCATTAACAAAACACTGAATTTTTTTTTTTAATGAAGAATTAAATATGTGTATAGAGGTAGATCACACAACAATGTAAGTTATTAGTTGGGCAAGGAGATTTGAACTCATAATTTATTAGTCATGAAAATATGTTTTTAACCAATTATTTGCTTAGTTAATAGAATCATTAATAACATCTTCTTTAGGATTACATAACCAAATTGATATTGCCTTCCTACATGAAAATAGTTGATGAGAGTTATAATCAATTTAATTCAACAAAATATAGTTGATTCATGATTTCCCAAGAGAGAGAGAGGAGAATGGGCAGTCATTCGGTCTTTCCGAAGACATATTGCAACACCACTACAGTACTGTATTGATTTTTTTAAATCAAAATTATTAAAAATTTATTCCCGTCAAATCTAAAATTGAGATTGTAAATTGTATTATTTTATGAATATTTAAAAAAATAAAATTAGTTCCATATAATTATATAAAGTAAATTCGGATATCTTTTAGACTTTTATTTTAGCAATGAAACAATCATTTTTTTTTTTTGTTATTTTAATTTGATTACCTTAAAATAGAATACATTCTCTAGACTATGTAAATTTAATAACTATAAAATAAATAATATATATTTATATTATTTTATTTATACTATATATACATATATATGTTTCTTTGATGCTAGTTAATTTAAAAATTAAGAACTTTCTTTATTATATTTAATATAGATTAAATATTTATTTTACAAATTTTATTTATTAAGTTCGAAATAGAATACAATTTATTTATTTATACTTGATTTTGAGCATATTTGATTTTATTGAAATTAGTAGGTTTATGAAGATTTTCACATTGTTTATTTTTTTTAAAAAGTTATTGGGTGAATTAAACAAAAAAATTAGATGGTAAAAAGTACAATTATCAACTCTAAGGTCCAATTGATGAAATTAAAAATTTAGGATGAAAATTGATTTAACTTGACAAGTTTAGAGGTAAAAAATGATACTTTTGCTCTTAAAGTTCAAGAATAATTTAATTAATTTGATTGAATCAAATATTAGAATTTAATTATTTAAGTTTGACATTCTTAAATTTTTTTATATGAAGATATAACTATACATAGGATAATATTTAATTGTAATTCCTATAAATCTAAATTATTCAAAGAAAGAATAATATGTATATTCACAATTTTAATGGAAAGCAATCATATATATATGTACAATTAATTTTTTTAAAAAAAAAATTATGTTATAATTTAGAAAAGTTTAATAATTATATGTGAGCGTATGGAGACAGATGAAACCAAACACTACTACAAATTTGGGATTCCATGACAATTGTCTCATGCAATCAACTTCTAATTAAGATTTCATAGTCGGGTGCAAGTGTAATGTCCTGTTATTTTTTTTATTTTTTATTTTATTTTGATTGAATTTAGTTTGTTATCTTGTTGAAATTATTGGTGTTTATTTTTGTGATTTGGTGTTGTTATTAAAGAGAAATAATTAGGTTGTATTTGTAGGAAATTAAGGGATTTTACCTTTGGAAAAAAGGTAAAATTAAAGATAATGACAAAACTCGTAAATAAGTGAGCTAGGGCTAGAGTTAGGGTTTTGGGAGAATACTATAAATACGTTTGTTAGGGACCTAGCCACCATGCCTCCTTTGTTTTCCCAAAGAGAATTTTCCCTCCTTTTCCCTCTTTTTTTCACCCCAACTTCTTCCCCCATTCTCAAAAATTTTTCCACTCTCACAGTTGCCTCCATCATTTACGGCACCAACAGGCAGTGGCAGCTGACGATGGTAGGTGGCCGACGGCGTGCCCTCTTTCTTCTCCTTAGTTTTTCCACACTTTCCTCACTACGTTCCAGTTGTCCTTTTAAGTGTGGCTTCTTCATCGCCTCCTTTTACCCCTACATAAAAGGTAAGGTAGTGGATTATCAGTTGTTGTGTTTTTCTTGAGTTTTTCCTTATTTTCAGCCTCTGGAGGGGGTATTTTTCACAAAACAAAGGGTCGGGAAGAAGTTGGAGTCGAGATCTAAAAGATGGTGGAAGCGAAATGACAGTCGGAGCAACGGTGAGATGCCACGCACGGTGGAAACAACCTGCTACACGAGCCAACCTTTCAATTGCGCTTGGCTGCACGTGAGAGCTCTGATCGAGGTGATTTTTGCGGCATTGGCTTCTTGAGGTTGAGTAGAATCTGAATCCAGCTCCTGTTCATCCAAATTGCAACGGCGCATGGGCGACACGTGGCAGATGACGGCGAAGCGTGAGGGATGGTTGAACAAAGAGTATGTCATGTGTTTTCGATAGTATTTGTCCCTTAAAAAGTTTTAGTTTCTCTTTTAATTAAGTTAATCGTGATTAGGAAATTAATTGGATATTATGGGTATTTTTGACTTGGGTTGCTAGAAGGATCGAATATCAAGCCACTAAGAGTCACCTTATTGTTATTAGAATAAGTTAAGTGGCTTCACTCTTGCATAGCCTTCAGGCTAGGTCAGATGATTGTTTGTTGTTATGTAGTGCATGTTGTTATCATGCTTATGTTAAGTAATTGACGATACCCAAGCATGAATTGATATAGTTGCTTTGCACGATGTGTGGTCTTGTATTTATGTGGATAAGAGTGTCCATGGGCATCAAATACATGTAGACTATAGATTCTAGGGGCATCGTTAGAATATAGTATGTTGGATGCCTTGGGGCTTCAGTTGTATGATGTGTTATTCTTTGCAACCTATGCATATTAATGAGTGTATGTTGCATGTACATATATCGGTGACTGATAGCACACAAAATGTGCAGGCTTAGCTTTAGCTAGTTTGTTGTTTAATTTCAGAGCATTCATGAGTCTATTTGTTAATTTGTAGGTACTGAACTTATTTTGAAGAAAATATAAATTCAGAGATGTTTGGGTCAAAAAATAAGCCTGAAAAGAGCCAAATTGGTCAAGGAATGAAGAACCAGGGCCAAAATATATGTTGACCCAAGGGAGTGGCGTTGAGGCTCAACGCAACAGCGTCTTAACACCCAAAGTTGCAAAGAGGAGCACTGAAGACGTAGTAGTGTCTCATCGTTGTAAGTCTGCTCGAGCCTTTTTGCCCAGCCGTGAAGTAGCATCAAGATGCTGTCTTATAGCGTCTCGACACTACACCTTTGTACGCCCTAAACGATGCTCGCGCCGCATGTGATGTTGACCACTTAAGACCAGCATCGAGACACTATCTTTTAGCATCTTGACGCTGCGGGTAGAATGCAAGTTGAAAGGCCATTTTTCACTCCGATTTTGAAGAGGCCATTTTGAGAGACGAAATTGCATAAAGAAACACGATTTTTCAGAGGGAAGAGGAGCTTCCCATGGAGTCCCAAGAGCTATTCAAAGCTCGAGATTGTGGGCTACACGACGGGAACAAGTGTGGTAAGCGTCTTTGGGAGGTTCTTTACCTTTCTTAGACTTTGTTTCATTGTGTAATTTTGTTGAGAAAGTCTCTGCTTTTATTTTTGGATTTGAGTAGTGGGACCCCACTTTAGACTATTTTGGTAACGCCTTGGGACGTTGTTTATGCTTTGTTAATGTTATGAATTTTTTTTTATCTCGTTGTGATTCATTCATGCATTTGTATGACTAATGCTTTTTAATCTCCTGATCAAAGATTAATTTTATTAAATGGTTTAAGTTTTAGCTCGAGAGAGTAAGGCTTAGATTAGATTGAATGCATGGTTGTTGTAAATCATCGTGTGAGAGTGGGAGTTTACTAATAGAAGCATGAATTATTATCTTTAGGGGATTTATTGTGAACCGTAATGACAAGCAGGATTGCCTTGAGCTCAAGAGAGGATGAGACCACAATGGGTCTTCTAAGGGGTGATAATTAGTGGGAACTTCGTAATGCCTTGCTAGTATGTTGAGTCTACATGTTAGTAACAGACTAGCTGAGCTCGAGTGAGGATGTCGAATGTTACAATATCCCAACTTATGATTGCATTGTGATAGATTAGTTTGTTGTGTTAATAAAGTGTATTGTCCCAATGTAAATTCGGTCGAAGGCACGCTCTCCATATGTCACTCCATCTAATTAGGAGTAGCAGTAATGTAATTTAGCTTTCTATCCCAATAATCGGAGCCGTAGATAAAATGAGATGTGAGTAACTATGGTACTTAATCAAACTAGAAACCCAATCCCGAGGACGACACTGATACTTAATTCTACTATACTAAAACTGACCAGTACATTTGCAGTTACGCAATGTTGCGATCAAGTTTTTGGCGTCGTTGCCAGAGATTGGTGATTATTTAGTTTGATTGATATCGTAGAGTAAATGTCAAGTCTTACTCTAGGGTATATGTTTACTTTTTCTTGTTTTGATTTTTGGTCAGATTACGTGTTGGTTAACTGAACTGGCCACCCTTGTTTTCTATCCCAGTTTCTCTTATCTGTCTTTATTTTTTTTTTGTAAGTGTTGAGTGTCAGTAAATCTCATTTCGTACGATTGTGGAAATGAGACAACATCATTTTATCTAAGTTATTTCAAATCCTTCTTGGAATTCCTTGTTTATTGAGCATGTAGCCCTCTTGTCTAGGTTCTGAACGTTTAGGGGTGTCTTTAGGGTAATTATTTCTCTGAGGAAGTCTCTAAAAAGGTCATGGTTCTGTTTAAGTCTGTCATATGCTTGTCTAGTTTTTACATGCTGAAAAAGGGAACAAAGTTAAGGGGATTAATCCTCCTTTCTTTGGGCCTTAGTCAATGGGCAATGCTAAATAGGAAAAGAAAGTAAGTAAGCCTCGACCCTTGGATAGATGTATTGCTCGTAGTTGGATACTCAGTGCCTAGGAAGCGGGGGTAAGCTAAAATAAAGGTAATACATCTTGAATTGGTTCACTTTCTAACAAAAGAGAAAAAAAAAGAAAAAAAAAGGGGAAAAAATAGAAGAAGAAAAAAAAAACCAAATAAGTCTCTAGGTTACATTTAATTTCCTTAGCTTTACCACTGGTTGAAGCATGAGAGCCTCAGAAGGTTTTTCTAAGGTCACCCCTGGCTTATAAGGGCAAGGACTTGTTGGGCTTGCACACACACACGAGGGATGAAGACAATCGGCCTTGAAATCTTTTGGTGATAGAATGTGCTGGTAAGTTTTTATAATTGCACCTACTTACCTATTAGAGCATTGAGGCTTGAATTAATTGCATGTTTAGAGGAGCATCCTTATATTGTTTATTGCTCTGTTTTAATTTTTCTCGAGACTAGCAAAAGATTAAGCTTGGGGGTAATTGATAGGACACAAAATGTGTTATCCTTAGGCTTAGTTTTAGCTAGTTTTGTTGTTTAATTTCAAAGCATTCACAAGTTTATTTGTTAATTTGTAGGTTCCAAGCTTATTTTGAAGAAAATATAAATTTGGGGATGTTCGGGTCGAAAAACGAGTCGAGTCAGTTGTGTTAATAAAGTGTATTGTTGATCGCAACCCACTGCGTTACCGCAAGTGTACGGGTCAAGTTGTAATATAAAACGGCCTAAGAGACCGAGTAT